>JARWCS010353976.1:0-10938 GCA_034783895.1 Geukensia demissa
AACAGAGAGTATAGTACTTCCTTCGTCAGACATATACATCTCTGCCATTGATGTTCCGACATTGATTGCCTGGATTGGGACGTCAAAATAGTTTTGACGTCAAGAAATTTTTGCGTCACAAGCAGGTATGACCGCCATGAGAGGAAGCTCACAAAATGGCGTAATCACATATGGCAGAGTTGACTAGTGGAGGTTTTACTGGAAGCTAGGAGACTCTGTTTCGGAGTTTGGAATTTTATCATTTTCATTAACCTCTGTGAGACCACTGAGCCAATATGAACTAATCTTGGATAGAGTGGTCATTGAATGGCCCGTTTTGAAAACAGTGTAAACAGTGTATGTTTCCACAAATGCAATCAATCATGGCTGCTAAGGTGGAACTTAGTTTAACATTTAGCTTTTGAGAATTTGAAATTTTTGTCAACTCCTCTGAAACCTCTGATCCAATTTGATTTAAATTTTAATGGAATGATCATTACATAATTCCTTTTATTTTTTTTTAATTTCCCCAGGTATTTTTCAATAATCCTATGGTGTTTTTAACATTATCACCAACCTACGTGAGACCTCTTTTCTTTATTTTAGTATTATTTTGACATCACAATGCAAATATGAAACATCACAGTGTTCAGTAAAAGTCACATGATTTTTTTCTGAGTAGCATTAGGTCATTCAGAGAATTTAATACATTTCCAAAATGGGAAATTCATGTCGGGTAACATTTGACCCACTGTTAATCCAAGTTTAATTTTATTTTTTTGGAAAACACACCTTTTTTCTCTAGGCAACTTTGAGTTTGGGGTGAGCGATTACAGACTTCTAGGAACTGCTATTCTATATTTGTACAATTTTTTATTTGCTATTTGGTTATTTTAAAACCAGCTGTATGTGTTTTATTTAAACAGTAAAAGGGTCAAAGGTTTTTCTCTGCCTAGAAAAAATTCCCATATTTGATAGTGTTCATTTGTTCAACATTTTCATTATCATGCAGGGCCTTGGTTTTCCAACGGTATGAGAATTTGATTTAAACTTAATCTTACAGATCACTCTGCATATCACCTACATGTATATTGTGAGAGTTCACATCTAGCTTTGTACCAATTTAAACAGCTTCCTATGGACTCACAAGGCATACTGTTAAGGCTTGGTCAAACAAGACAATTTTCCATTTAATTTTAAGTTTATTATCTTGCTTATAATAGCAATTATATACATCCCTGACATGACAAAATGTCAACTTATCTGACATCACAGTTTATTGCACTTGTTACATTAATATATTACCTTACAATGGAAGTCAGATGGGATTGGAAAATTCTAAAGTCCAAGTACCCTTATATGTGTCAAAGTTCAATGATTCTATATGGTTAGTCTGGTTTCCTCCAACAATATATGTGATATGACTTAAATATTATGGAAAATTGTGTTAAACTTCAGTCAAAATGTTTTAGAAAGTTGTACTAAACTGCGATATAAAATATTGTGAAAAGTTGGGTTAACTCCAATTATAACTAAATGTTGGCATTTTGCAGTCATATGCTATAGATGTAAATTTGCACATTAATTTCCTATAATTTACAGGAATCTGAAGAGAAAGGTGAAGATTTTGACAGAGTAAAATTATTAGAAGTTGGAGCAGATGAGGCTGAGAAATGGGAAAGAAAAAAGAAAAAGAAAAATCCTGATCCAGGGTTCTCAGGTAGTTACAATATCATAACTTTATAACAAATAAATTTCACTGAGATCTGACACATCTATTGACAATTCTGATCTACAGATATGTCTAAAAATGACAGTTTTCTTTGGGCCAAAAATAAAATAATGTTTTCTTCCTCAATCCCGACCGACTCTGCAACAATGTTGCGACTCAAATATTTTTATTGCCAAACCTAAATCGAAAATTATTTTCCATTTTCCATTTCTTGCCATATGAAACAAATGCAGCAAAAATAAATAATTAAGAGTAAAAAAAAATACTGGTATTTAAAAAATAAAATTTTTCCCTTATCTACCTTCCCATGAATGGCTTGGTAGGGTCGGGTTTGGGGAAACAAACAACATATTAATTTTGGCCTTAGGTTATGTATAGATATCATTCTCTCAAGATGCCTTTAGACACCAAAGTTCATTTGTTATGCTTAACTCCCCATAAACTGCTCTTTGTTTTTTTTTAATTACTGCTTTTTAATTCATTCTTTTTTTTACTGATTCTTTCTAAGTTAAGATTGACCTAAATATCTCTAACAAAATGCTGTGAGAAAATCTGTAAAGTTAATAAAAAATATTGCAGTTTTTATTCACTTTCATTGTTCATATGAGGAGTGCTTAGTGTTTTTTTTCTAATTACAATGTACCATTATTACACTGATAAACCAGAAAACTGTTTAGTCTAGACACAGCACATTCTGCACAAAGTTTATGTTTGGATTTTTGATCCATTGAAAAACATGGCTGCTGTTACTAAAAATAAATAAATGGACAGAAGATTTTGGGAAAAAAATCAAAAACTTAAGCTAAATTGTGACTAAGGGTAAAAGTGTTCATAATGATGAAATCTATCTGTGGTTAAATTTTCAAGGAAATTCCTAGTTATAGCCCTTTTTAGATGTTTTTTGAAGTTATAGTTTAAAAAATCTTGTCTTCTTTAACTTCTGAGCCAGTTGTCCTCTATCAAAATTTTATACAACATTCCTTCCTGGAAAGGATCAGTGAGGAGTCTCTGTTAGGTGAGCGATTTAATGTAAACTTACATAACATATATTATGTTCATCCAGTTCTCATAAAGGGCAAGGTAACATTTTCAGGAAAAAACGCACTTCTTCTAGGAGCTGGGCAAAAATTAAAGCAGGTCAGGGATACTTGTAAAAATGTTTTCGGGAATGTCCTGTACCCATGCTCTTTGAAAATGGCCAGTCCTAAAATTTTGAAGTCACTAAGTCAGTCTTTGTAAAGATGAAAAAATTACTTTCGTTAAAACAATGGACTAGGCCATACAAGACTTGATTGATGTTGTAAATTCAGCTAAAACAATAATTTTCACACACTTACAAAATTTTTATTAGAACATTTCTTTATTATTTCAGAAACTGTATGTTATCATTTTAAGATGCAAAAACAATGCAAGTCAGAAATGACCAAAGTAAATTAGCTATGGCACATTTATTAAAAAGTCCTCCACATGTCTTATTACAACCCTGCAGCACATTTCATGCCTGAATTACCAGTTACTAATAACCAACCATTAGATAGCTGATAGCCATTGGATTTCTGTTTAAAATACTGCATGGACTACAAAAATGTAGTATTGGACATGTACACAATTTGGAAGTATACAATAGATGCTTTGTTAAAGGCAAGGTGTCAGAGAAAAACAGCAGGGTTTTTAATAAAAGGTGCAGGAGGTCAATGAAAAGGGGAAATGTGTGGCACCTTGCTAATGTGCCTAGATGAAAAGTTATATATAAATATGAAGTCTGAATATGGATGTGCTTAATATTTTCAGGACCAAAAATTGACTAAAATTAGTACTGGGTACTGGCAAAAAATGCAAGATTAACAAAATTCAGTACATTATTTTTTTCAGTTATCATATTTAAATTTTACTTTTTGGGCCAAATTCAGTCCTTAACATAACTCCTCTTTTTAAGAAAATGATATTATCATATCATTTTCTTAAAAAGAAGAAAAGCACAAACCCCGGAAAATGACAAAAACATTTTAAAAATATTTTGTCATTTTAGGAGGTTTGTTCTACAATTTTTTGTGCACATCTGTTTTCAGTTGTCTATTCTTTAATCATTCTCAATTCAGATAAAAGGCCAGCTTGACAGGAATACATATGTTATTGTATATTTGTCATATTTTAATAAGATTTGATATAAACAGTATACTATATTGTAGATTATGAAGCAGCCACATTCAGACAGTACCAAAGAAATACAAAGGCATTAAAACCTGATATGGAAAATTATAACAGATTAAAAGAAAAATTGTAAGGTTCAACAAGAAAAATTATGAATTATTGTGTGTGTCTCTGAAATAAATCTGAAAGTGAAATCATAAATTCTTATCAAGCTTGAAAGTGCATATCAAATTATCAAACTAAATCAACATTCAGGTTTTAGTTCCTCATTGAAATGATTTTAAGCATAACTGTGTTTGGTGTTTTGACGTCCTCAACTTTTTCAGTGACGTCATGATTTACTTTATTCCATAGCAAATAAGAAAAACTTGCAAAATCCAAACATATTATTTAGCAAAAGATGAAACAAAATATTTATGACTAACTGTGTTTATATGTATGGTACCTAAGTTTTAATACAGTCAATGAGCAGGGAAAAAATATTTCCAGAAAAACAGTTTCAGTTGGTTTTGAGATACACAGTTGTCTGCTACTTAGAATTCCTGTTGACACATAAATTACTACAACAAGTATATATTCAATCAAGGTTGAAGTCGTCCCTCCTAAAATTTTATGGATTGCCATCACGAATTGGTTGAACCATATGGTATCAGTTTATCTTAACTAGTTTTAGACCTGTTACCGGTAATACAAATATAAGTTGACCTCTTCTCAGATTGTCGTTTACCCGGATTTGAGATTAAGGATTCCGCGACATGTATTGTGCGCAAGACAGGGAATGCTTACCCTTCATGAGCACCTGATTCCACTCCTGTATTGTAAAGGAGTTCGTGGATTTCAAGCTTTTGTTCTCTTAGTTTGTTTCAAATTTGTCTTGTCTCTTTTGACTATGCACTTTTGATCTCTGGCATGGGTATTCTACACTGGACCAGATACATGTACCAGTAATTAAAACATATGCAATTGAATACTTGATAAAAAAATTTATTGTCAGTACCCAAAGGGAAATTCATGTTCCTGAAAGAAAAATATCCAGAGCACCTAATAAATTTGTAATAGTACTGCTTTCCTTTTTAGTAAAACCTAGTTTATGGACTCAAATAGGGTTAGTTATATATCAGATATACTTTGTAGGATATAGGTGACTTTTTATGCATGCATTTTATAAATTAACTGTAAAGATAATATCCTGGTATGTTTTGTACAGAGGTGATGATGTGTATGCCACTACTAGTACATTGAGTATAGTACAACACAAAGATAACCCTGATGCTGTTGACAGAATGGTCAATGATTTAGAAAAACAGTAAGTGATCAAAGACTTTTGAATTTTCTAGTTTTTTGTGTTATTTCAGAAATTTCAGCATTGTTCTATTAATTCACATTATACTATCAAACACCAGAGTAGGACATGGATATGCAGTGTGGCTGCTTTGACTATTAAACTTCACCTGAGTATTCTCTTTAGACATACTGTATAATCATACATATTTAAGCATTACATTATACTTATTCCACTGTAATTTAATAATACCTGTTGGATAAAAACAAATTATTATAGTAAAAAAGTTTGTAAATGAAAGGCAGAGTTTACACATCAATAAATTCCACAAACTTAGCATTTTTACTAATAGCTCCAGTTGAAAATGAAGCGACAATTCAACTCCAAGAAAGAAACTACTTTGTAGGCAAATTAATTTTGTTTCAAGGCGACGTCAACATTGGTTTATCAATGTGTAATCTTTCCTTTGCCATGGTACTGCCCAATTGAATTGCAGAATTTTTGCAATATTGGAAATTTAAGTAATGGCCAAATTTTACTAAAGAAACCATTCTGTACTTGAATAATGCTTAAATAAGTTTATATTGAAGTGGAGGTAAAAAAACTTAAAATTGTAAGTAATACTTGTTCTGGACAATTTGTTTTAAAGTACTTGAGTATTAATTGACATCCCAAATTTAAACATACACTCTTCCTAGAGGATTGCCACTATAGAGGATTTCTGTAAAGAATAAAAACCTCTGTGGATAGTTACTGCTTTACCTAGGTACTATCATCATTTATATCTATACAAGTTGTGGTCTGCTGAAATATCTTAGCAATAAAAAGGAATATTGTCATTTTGAAGATGATAACAAAGGTATTAAGGATGTGTAAAAAGATTTTCAAAAGCTTATGATTGCTTTTAAGATGCTTCATATTTGAACAAAATAATCCGAAAAAAATGAGCCAGTATGCTTGCTTTTGAAATACAAGCTATTGAAAATTTGACAGGAAAAGTATTTCTCTTGATTTTAATAGGTTCTGCCTTAATAAGTTCTGTCCATTAAAACCTAAGAAGAAATAACAAGAATTTCATAAAAACTTTTCTGGTGGCATTTCTAAGTGTGTTTAATGAAATTATGAAAAGAAAAGTCGGGGTCACTGGGCAAAAAATTTAATGCTATGAAATGGATAAAGCCAGAGGAGTTTGAAAATCTGACCAAAATGGCTGAACATGAGCAGTGAACATCATTAATAGAATAGAACATTTTTTTTATTTTGACCTAACATACATTTATGTACTGATTCCGGAATCTTACACACCATTAGTAATATAGATAAAATGTAAACAGATTGACACCGAAATCCAGTATTATTCTTACTTTGACATTCTGTGTTATAGGATTGAGAGAAGAGAAAAGTTCAGTAGAAGAAGAACAACTGATGAAGAAGCAGATATTGACTTTATTAATGAAAGAAACCAGAAGTTTAATAAGAAATTGGAAAGGTTCTATGGACAATATACAGCTGAAATCAAACAGAATTTGGAAAGAGGAACTGCTGTGTAGAAACATTTGACCATATTTAATGTATTAAAATGACAGGTTTTACACTGTTTGCTTAGAGTTGTTCCAGAAATAAATATACATGTAGGTGGGAAGGTCAGGTGGCATTTTCTATTCAACCATGAAGGAAATCTTAAATTTTATCATATACTCCCAAAGAGGGAATTTTCAAAAATGATACCAGCTAAAATGTTTATCTCTAAAACAGCCTTTACAGAGTTTAAAGAAAAGTGTTGCTATGCTATAAATTGACCATTTTATGGCCATTTCTATTGAAATGTTTTGTTGTCGGAATGATTTATTTTCGAAAGAGTAATGCTTTATCTACCATTTTAGTCATAATGTACTATTTACCTAATTTCAGACCAAAACAGGGCTTATTGTTTCAAATACTGCAGGGTTTTCTGGTCAGGTACAGTGCAAAATAAAATTTAAAATGATTCACTTAACAGAAACAAATTTTTAGTTTTATTTTTTATTTTACAATTGTGTGATCTTTTGACTCATCTTTCAGAGTAATCCTTACGTATATAGAATAATAATGCAATCTGGCTTATTGTGTTCCCTGTCAATTTTCCTTCAAATGACAACCTTGTTTTTGTACATCAGAGGAGCCAACTTTCTTCAATGCAATTCTCTGCATGCTGAAACCTTTTACAATGTAAGAGATAACATCTGTTTACATTAAAAATATTTAGCACATAAATCAGCTGTTCAAACAGCTAACATAAGATTGACCTTGTCTTGCTCAATCATTTCATATTTTAACATTTTGACAATACATTTTTGAATTAAATTTTTCTCAAATGATACCATTTCTTAATTTTTCAAGAACAAAATTTGGGCTTGTTTATAAGTATTAAAACAGCTGTCTCTTAGGGCCTGTTCACACTACAAAAGTTAATCCGGTTTAACTCAGGTAAATGTGGATTAAGTCACATTGTGTTCACACTAGTTTTGATTTAATCTGTATTAACTTAATCCGAATTAAGTTAATCCAGATCAAGTTAATCCAGATTAAACTGTAGTGTGAACGCAAAAAGTGGATTAAATCTGATGTCATAATTGGTAACATTACTTTTTGTCTATTGATTTCTACGTTTCAATTTTAATCTGGGTTAAGTTAAGCCACAACCCAAACCCTGGTGTGAACACAACATGTTACCTGTTTACTTGCTTAAGTTGATCCAGATTAAGTAAATCTGGTCTAAGACTATATTTATATTGTAATTTTATTTAGTGTATGCTTTGTACATATGTAAGAAATTATTAACAAAAATATACTTCACAGCTTGAATTACTGCACATGGTTCTGCCAAGGGTTGAAGTTTAATTATCATAATATTATTCTAAAGTATATTTCACTAAAAATGAGTCTCTCACTTTCCACTTATAGAAATATCCTTTATAGAGGTTTTACAATATTAAATGTAGAAAAAGGGTCAAGTTATCTTTGTATATTTTTTATTTTTTAGCTTGGCTGGCCAGAGGCCATGTGAGGATTTGTAATTACATTTTCAAATCCTTAGTCCATCTGTTAATTTTACATTTCAGTCTTCTCCTTAGAAATTGTAAGGCCAAATGAACTGAAACTTGGCCTGATGCATCTATGGAATGCCCTTTATAAAATTTTCATTTTTAACTCTGATTGGTCAACTACTGTGAATTCATATATTTTTTTTGTCATCAGTTTTCCTGGATTTTCAAAGACATTATCTTGGATTGGGTTGTCTGTTATTTATCCTAATAGTCAGTTACAAGGTGAGTGATACAGCCCACTGAGCCTATAGCTTATATGTATTCGAAGTTTTTCTCCTCTAATGAAAAATTGATAAGTTTGCTATTTTTCATTTAAAACATTTCTTAATGCTGGTTTTATGAAATGTGAAATATTTTGATAGATTTTACAATTGGTATCAGAAAGTGCAGAATAATAGAATATTTCATTATTGTACTGTGATAGATTGTAAATAAATGATTGCTCTTAAGACATAAATCACAAAACAAATATAAAATTTGAATAAAAACATGTTTTCAATACTATTTATTTTTTGCATTTGCACAGTAACTGGTTATCTGGGCTATTAATGATATTTTTACACTAAATTCAGCTGGACATTTTTGGATAAATGTCTGTTCTAAGAGAGCCCAGTATATCATTGTGTTTGGATTATGAACTACCCGAACGAAACACTGAGTTCTCTTTCAAAGTTTGCACATCATGTAATCTCTGGATGCATTTGTTATTATCTGTGTACTCTGTAAGGACTTGTATTTGTGTCATTTATCACAGAAATGTTCCAGGTAAAGGGAGGGGGGAGAGTTTAGTGCTCACAAACATATTTACTCTGTCACATACTTTATGAGCCTGTCACAAGCCAGGAAGCTGTAATCTAGTGGATGTCGTCATTTTTATGTTTTTTACTTACCTGTTTTACATTGTTAATTTTCCAATACTTGTTACATTTTTGGGTCTTTTACAGCTTCCTTAGGGTGTAGATCTTTTTCATTATTATAGACCTGAAGGCAACCTGTAGACATTTGTAGTCTATACTCTTGGATTGCTGTCTCATAGACAATCATGGCACATCTCCTATTTCTATATCATAGGAAAACACACTTTGGGCACACAATACACATAGCAAAGACTATGTTAGGCTAAGTTTAAACCCTCATTCCCTGATGACCCTTTAACACCTAAGTTTGTGAAGCATAACACTGTTAACAATAACCCAATTATTGTAAGGGGCTTGCTTCCTTACTACCGGTACATATGCTACATCTAAAATAGTTGGGATTACTACCGTATGAGAGACAGGTCAAGAAAGGTCAAATAGCCCTAAATCTTTTTATATTTGTCTGAGGGGAAATCTGAGCATGGAAATTAAAGATAATAAAGATTTGAATATAATCTCAAAGTCTTAGCAAATTTCTATTTTCAGATTTTTTGCCAAATAAAGTTTTATTACCTTAAACAATAGAATTCAATATTTTTGCAAAATTGGTTAAATTCTTTTAAAAAGTGGTTAAATAAATTTAACCAATGGTTTGAATTTGTCCTAAAATTAAACTTGAACCTTTTTTAATTTTTTTTATTTTATAAACATATGTAAATTTAAGAATAATTTCGGTTTTTTTGGTTGTGTTCTTGGCTTTATAAGATAAAATGACACTACGCCTTAGAGAATAAAGCTATAAATGTCTCGCCATAGCAGTCCAAATTCCGTCCACACGTTTTCAAACTTGCATAGTTTTGTCAAATCTGTATGGATATTAGTGAAACCTGCTCAGCAGCTTTTTTTTCAAAAGTTTGGTTAAAGTTTTTTGTATTTCAATAGCTTTGTCAAATCTTTATGGATATTTATGAATCTTACCAGGGAGCTTCCTTTGAGCATATTTATATCATGCAGACTTCAATTTTGAAATTAATAAAAAAAAAACAATTTATATGGAATAATTCATATACTGGCAATGCTTAGAGCAGGGGAGGCAACAGGTTCAGATGGAACAGTACGAATATTTTACCAAAAATTTCATTTTTTTTGTTTTTGCTTGAAACATATCCAAATATTATCATCAATCATTATGGTAATATTAGGATCTGTTTCAAGTAAAAAATTAAAGTATTGGATCCACTAATTTTTGTACTGCATGTCAACCTGATCATTATACCCCTGCAAACAAAGATTAACATAATATGAAATGAAAAGATTTGGGGTAAATGTCAGAAAGACTTTATCCCAACCATGAGAGAAAATAGAGCAATTTACAGATCTAGAGGTCTCCACAAGGCTTTCAACAAGGGTGGAATACCACTTCCTCTCGGAAGTTCAACATGGCTTCCAGGACTAATTATGTTTTCTGACTGGTCCAATTTTCAAAAACACAAATGGACTGAATTGTTACTTTGCAAAACAATCTGATTAAAACCATCTTAATAAAATTTTTCTCAAACCATTTTTGTCTCGCCTGCGACGAAGTTGCGTAAGCAAGACAAAGGTGTTACTTTCTGGCAGCAGCAGCAGCAATGGCGGCATTAGTTTTTTTGAAGCTCTATATCTCTGAATGTATTAATGATAGGATGACCAAAAATAGTGTGCTTATAGTTCGTGATATTTAATTATCGACAAACCACATGACATTGGTCCTTGACCTACTTTGCATGGTTCGGTGACTCTTAAAGCTCCAGCGTCAAGTTTTCATGCTTAGGTCAGTTTCTCAGTAACTATATATGATAGGTCAGCAAT
>JARWCS010353987.1:0-10936 GCA_034783895.1 Geukensia demissa
CTGACTCTGGGCCGACCAGTCTTTGCTCTTACTCCTTAATGCTGCGTGCTTAGCGGAGAAGCAGCAAATACCAATTTCAATGTCTTTGGTTTGACCCGGTCGGGGATCAAACCCACGACCTTCTGCATTCGAGGCGAGCACGCTAACCATTACACCACCGTTAATCACTTCAAAATAACTAGCCCGGAATATAACCCAAGGTGAAATCTAAAAACTTACCGATATTCATGAGCGCAAGTAGAAAAATATGACAGGTATGTCTATAAAGCCGGCTACTGTGTACATAAAAGCGCTCGAAACTGACAATTTTAAAACTTTATAGAACTTACCAACATGTTGGTTCGTAGACAACTGCAATATATCTCGACTGAGTTCAGCTTTGAATGTCAACGTTTGATTATAAAGAGCGAGAAAGTCTTGACCACGAGCGGCTTGATTAGATTGCAATAAATTAATTTCATTTTTAGAATTTTGCATTTGCGTTTGCAAAGTCAGGATTTCTTGCAGTTGGTTAATAGCTTGCAATTGTTTTAAGGATGCCAATTCTTTCTCCAAATTTTCAGACTTATTCCTAGATGTCGTCAGTTCCAATTTTATTCGTTCCGCTTCGTTTTGCAACTTTATAAATTCTTGATGCATGAAGGTATAGTTTTGTTCTAAGAAAGTATGCTGATCCTGAAGTTTGTGGATATAGTCCTGTAGTAATCTTGTTTCATTTTTGCAGGTACTATCATAGTTATTGTCACCTCGAGTTGTATTTATTTTAGCGGACAAATTAGCTGTTTTAGCTACAAGTTCCTGATGCAGCTGTGTGACGTATACTTCGAGTTGTTGGCGTGACTTTCGCTCCTCCATCAATAAATCCATTACAGTAATATAATGTTTGTCCGTTAAGCCATTATTAGGTGGCGGAGTTTTATCGTCTAACAGAAAAGCACTTAAAGTTGAAACCATTACAGTTAGTACAAAAAATTGGCAAGCCATTTTTAACACCATCGATATTGGTATTTTGTTATACATTTAATTTATCTATTTAATCTAATGAATTTATCAGTACGTTAATATAAAGGTACAAAGATCACCTAATAAAAGTATATTGAACAAATAAAAGTATAAAGACAGACAGAGAAACGCTGAAACAAGTTCTATTACAAAATGTGTAGGTCTGCCATGAATTTTACAACATTTTAACAGAAACTTCAAGTAGTTTAAACTATGAATTCCTGAAATAAATAGTTTAATTCCTTGTATTGTGCATGGTAAATGTCTTTCATGTTGTATTTGGCTGCCTTTTCTTGTTATTGTGGGTATGAGTTGCTCTTGTTTGGGGGTAGCCAGGTTATAATACGGAAAGCCTGGCCGTGTATCATAGTGGGTGACGTGTTTGAAGAGAGCCTTGCTCCTTGCGCGTAAAAGACCCCTTCTATAGTTTTCGAAAGAGAAAGCTTATGCCTTTACAAAAGTCTAAATTTTCCGTCCATACCCATCACTCCCTTTTTCCAGTGGCTGTCAAAAACCGTTGACCTGTTGTGTCCCATCCCACCCCGTTTTCGATATTGATATTTTGCGTCATTGACTAAGGTTCACTTTTACATACATTTTTAGTTGTAAGGTACTGTACTCCAATCATTTAGCTTGCTGTGTGAATGTTTCTTTGGGAGTCTACCAACTTTACACCAAAATTAGGTCAAGTGGCCTACTTTTCATGCTTCAATGGCTTTGATTCACTTCTATATCCAAGTTAAGTCTCTAGGCACTGTGTGCCTTCCCATCCCGATCATGTGACTTAGTATGTGATTGCAGCTTTTTAAATTCTTTTAGCATCCTGCATCCTACCAAAATAGGGTCACTAATCCTCTGTTAGCTCAAGTTTACTTTAATGTCTGAGTTAAACTATGATGTACATGATTTTTTGTTGAGTCTATTGAAAGTATCCATCCCAAATAAGGCCACTTTGACTTATATTTCATGCTTCATTGATTCAGGTTCATTTTCATGTTGAGTTTATCTTAATAAAATTATTTGCCTAGCGAAAAAAATTTTGGAGACTTTTCAAACCTTGCAAGTGCAACCATTTCTCATCCCTTAGCAGATATCATGAAAGCTTACACATGTTACATGATAGTTATATGTAGATTATATTCTCATGGAAGAAAATATACTGGAATCTAAATATGAAATGAAGGGATGTTCATTGGGCACTTAATTTTTAGTGTGTTATGGCTACAACAAAATTGCTAAAGTTTCTGTTTCATGGAAATTGCCATTTTTGACTTCAAATGTAAAGTGAGCTGTGTGTACTTAGCACGACACCGAGTGCAACACTATATTTAGTTAAAATCATTCAAGAAATGACTTTCAAATATTTTTCGATACTAGTTTATAAGTTGTAGTGACTAATTTTTGAATATTACTATACTATTCAACAAAAGAAACGTCCACCAACTTTAATAATTTAACAAAAAATATATTTTGTCAAAATGAATAACATTTGTATAAATAAAGTAATTGCCAACATTTCACATGAAACAGTTACAAAAATAACGTTTTTAACGTTACCTGGACCGAACCAGTACGGTTTAAAGCTTGATTCTTGAAATTTTATTTTGCGGGATTTAAAAACCGCGTGTGACCAACTCTTGCATCAACAACAACTTCACATCTACGGCGCATAGAACCAATTAATGTATTGATACGGTGTTGGGGCATATTGTTCCACTCATCCACTAATGCATTACTCAAATCCAGAAGCGTTTCCGGTGGATTTTGTCTTTCACGAACCTTTCGACCAAGTTGGTCCCACAAATGTTCAATCGGAGAGAGGTCCGGAGATAACGCGAGCCAAGGAAGGACACGGATGTGGTTTTGGTTTAAAAAGTCCATACAGATCCTTGCCACGTGACATCGGGCATTATACTGTTTGAACACATGATTGTATCCATGTTAACGGATAAATGGATGAACAATACCAATGAGAATATCGTCTCTATACTTGACGGCATTAGATTTCCATCCTGATTTTTTAAAGTCCGTTCCTCCATTGATGTGGCATATGCCACCCAGACCATATTACTTCCGCCTCCAAATCGATCTATACCTTTGACACAAGCGTCCGAATAACGTTCACCCGCCCTTCGATAAACCCTCATACGACCATCACTGAATTGGAGCGAAAATCGGGATTCATCCGACCAGAGGATATTCTGCCAGGTATGTGCCCTCCAACGACGCCTTGCTCTGGCCCATTAAAGACGTGCTACCCTGTGACGTTGTTTAAACAGCGGACCTCGTAGAATTCTTCTTGGTCGCAAACCAAACCCTTTAAGTCTGCGTCGAACAGTCTGTCCAGAAATTCTGTTGTTATGGAGACCAGGCGTCCTTTGAGCAGTGCTTTCCGCGGTGATGGTTCGGTTTCGTAAATGAAGAAGTCGAATATGGCGGTCCTGACGTTCTGACGTCACTCGGGGTCTGCCACTTCGAGGTCTTTCCTTTGTTGAGCCAATTTGCCTAAAACGATTCTGTAGTCTTTGTATTGTTTTTGTTGACACATTGAAATGATTTGCAACGTTAGTATGCGTCATTCCAGCACGCAACATTCCAATTGCCTGTTCACGCTCATTTTGGAGAAGTCTTGGTATTGAAACGTTAGGATGTTTTGGAGATTTAAAAATGGCAAATTGTTTACCTTTCTTAACCGCCTAATTATTGACATGAAGTCATTTAAATACCACATCAATACATGTCGAACACACCGGCTTGATGGAAATTTATTATCCGGATTTTCGTCGTATCCGTTTCGGATTTTTTTTTCGGGAAAAAGGCAAAAAGGTGTTTAATCAACTTTATTATTACAGATAAGAAATAACAAATTGTATATTTATCAAAAAAAAAAAAAAAAAAAAAAAAAAAAAAAAAAAAGATAGGGAAAAAAATTCCCGTGGATGTTTCTTTTGTTGAGTAGTATACTTGAAATTGGTGTATGGTAGAAAATAATTGTAAAACTTTTCCTTAATAGTCCGAAATACCACGAATACTGTGAACAGAAATGGAGCCCACTTGCCAAATACTACGACTGTATGTCAAATTTAAAGAATAAAAAACAAAAACAAAATCTGTGCCAGAATCTATTTCTAGAATAAAAGTAATTGGACTTTTCATCAATGCCACATGTTGGTATGACGGTAAGCAAACCATCCTATAAAACTTTCCTAAATCTATTTTTATGATAAACCTTAAGGAAGCATATCTGAAACAGGAGTTTGAAGGAGGTTAAAATAAACTCTACCTCTAGTTTGTTAAGGAGATAGGAGAAACAGTTAAAAGTGTTTGACAAATTTTCATTATAGGACTGCAAAAATTTCTGTTGTCACTTTGTATCGTACAAATACGGAATAATATTAAAGAGTTTTTACAAATTACCATGTTGTACATAATTCATGCCCGTAGCCAGAAATTTTCAAAGAGAAGTTACGTCGACTCGCAAAGGCGACTTCACGGCCAGGGTCTGGGGTATATGGTGCTAAATTCTTCAATCTGACCATTAACTGGCACTGTTATTGCAGTTAAGAAAGTCCTGATTTTTAGACTTTAATAGTCAGACTTTAGTCTGAATTGCGAGTTTAACAGTGCTTATTGGTTTTAAGGGAGGGGGATTCGTCCGAACCCCTCGACCCCCACCTGGCTACGGGTATGTAATTTTGTTGTGGCTGTCATAAAAATCCTTTATTAGTAGTACATAAAAAGCTCGGATGAATATATGAACAAAATATCAAAACAAAAAGCCGCCAAATACACAAATCTTGTACTTGCGCTATCTAGTTACATTGACCTCAGTCTTATTTTCAAATTGAGTGGTCAATATCATACCAAATGAAATCTTGTAGTTCGTATCAAATTAACTACTTTACGATCGTTAAAAAGCGAAAGTAAAATGTTATCAACAATGTATTTAATTCTTCATAACCTAGCGTTAAACCTCATCTAGCAGACTCTGACTGTTTTAACTAGCAGACTGTAACTGTGAGTATTTTTTCGAGGTCGATACATTTGCTGTATAACGTAGTAGTTTAAATTGTATTTGTTGTTGGTTTTCAGTACCGCTCTCAGGTGTTAAATCCATTTAAACCGATTTACTTATGTGCCTGCCC
Organism: Geukensia demissa; assembly: GCA_034783895.1. Taxonomy (NCBI): domain Eukaryota; kingdom Metazoa; phylum Mollusca; class Bivalvia; order Mytilida; family Mytilidae; genus Geukensia; species Geukensia demissa. The sequence continues at coordinate 5,148 of JARWCS010353987.1, forward strand.
CCAGCCAGGAACCTGTAGTCCAGTTTACTTTGTCATTTATTGTTACTTTTCAACGTTTTTTTCAATCATATAGGTCGATTGTCGTGTCTTATGAATAGCTTCACATATTGTATTACGGGGCCTTTTACAGCTTCCATTATGTTACGAGCTGTGGTTCATTGTTAAAGGCCGTAATGGGACCTGTAAAAGTTTAAATTCGACTGTCATTTGGTGGATGTTTATCTCATGGACAATATTGCCACATCTCCTATTTTATACAGCAATTGATGAGTGATTGATCGACTGTTGGTTGCTTTACGTCCAGTAGCAGATCATAATAAGTTCAGGACGAGAACAAGTTCATCAATTATCAAATTTGATAAAAATATTACTATAATTTCTAAGGCTCTTCTGATGCAGAGGTAACTAAGCTCCTGTTTATTTATATTATTTTGGTATTGATGGTGCTTACTCATTTCAACAGTATGACTTCGAGCACTGCTGACATCAAATTGATATCGTTATTTTGTGATACATTTATGATCTTTAATATAAATATCTTGTTATTTGACAAATATATAGATACCTGTATGAATAGATATGACTTGTACTTTGTTCACTAATACTTATCAAGTTTACCTTTTCTGATTACGATTATATCATCATTGATCTTTTGATGCTATTTTGTGACTGATAATATATGCACTCTGTTTTTATTCATTTATTGGGGAACTCTTTAGCAAATACATACCGTTGTACGAACAAGATCATCACAATTCAACCCGTGTATAATTCGATTGATTGATTGATTGATTGATTGTTGTTTAACGTCCAGTGGCAAATATTTCGACGGAGATACCTGGTGCCTATTCTTTCCCCGGCACAACATTTGAAAAGGGGAGTACGAGCATGTATACATTCCGCTCGAACTAACGGACGCCCCTTTAGCAGGGGTTCTACCTGCAGGCGGAGAAACCGGATGACCTATTTCTTTACCCTGGCCGCTCTCGGGGGTTGTATAATTCGATCAGCATTCTTATTCAATGTGCAATCCATCAAATTATTCAAACAAGATGCTTTTGATGTACTTTTGGAATATTCCATTCAAATGAAACAAAAATCCCACTCTGCTTTGTACGCTTATGCTTGGAGTGTATTAAAAGGAATTCGAAGATACCAAAGGGGCAGACAGAAATAAACACTTGTTTGTGCCATTGCCATGCTAGCTGAAACTAGTTTAGTACTAGACTTTTTTCCCATAGATTGGAAAACTAGGTGTCACACTTCTGGGTATAAAATATTTTGCGAGAGATAAAATAATTGTAATTTTCTGTAAAACTGTTAGGATATATGATTAGATAATTGTCATGAATTATTATGATACTGTAACTGATAATAATATACATTAAAAAGTCTAAAATAAACGATAACACAAACTAATTTGCTACGGAAGAAAACTTGTCTTATTTTGATTAAAAATAGGGGGAGTGTTTTGAAAGGTTATTAAATCGTCACGAAATAACTTGTTTTCTTAACTATTAACACAACTTAATGAAGATTATGAATATTTTTCTTTCAAGATTTATTTTCACATAGTTAACAATGTGTCAGATTGGTAACTTAGAAAATTCCAAGTTTTCAAGACAAGTTGTCTTACAATCGTTTTTACAACCAACGTAAATTGAGAATATGAACATTTTTCTATTGAATTCGAAAAGTTTTATCAATATGGTGTACCCTTTTACTACCGAATTTATGCATTTTTAATTTTAAGACGAGATATTTTGGCGTGTTCAATATCAAAGCCGTAAGCCTAATCGCTAAAGGGTATGCTGTGTGGAATTTCTGTTTATCTTGCATGTTTCCTTAATACATGTTGTATGTAAAATATTGTATAACATACTAAATGGACAGAAGCTGTGCAATAACTCTACACTATCAATTTCGTATCCTTTCAAAATATGTGATTGCATTGCAGCTATTGTGATAAGAGTCAAGATCAATCTATGATGTTTTTACTACGTAGATCTACGGTTGATAGTACCCTCGATAAAAAATCTTTCAATACACATCTGTTTTACAGTATAAGGTAATATCGACTTTTCTTTGCTGTTCAAATTCAAAAGATATGATGTCATTAAACATTTTAATGTGATCAAACGAAAAAGGATAGTTCCGTTTCAGCAGAGCCTTTGTCAGTAATTTTTATCCACTACATGGGTTTATGCAGGTGCATGTGGAGCCAAGAAGGCCAAAGAAGCGGTCCTCACAGATACCAGTATGACAACCATTATGATGTTTACAATACCAATTACAGGCTTCTGGATCATTTGGACAACCATAATTTGCAAATGTTGCTGCAATAAGGAAATGGTATATGTGAAAATAATAACCTGTAGAGAATAACTCGCTTCCAATACATTTATTCCACTTAAATGATATTATCGTACACCAAACAATATCATTAAGTACACCAAACAAAATTTGCCACAACAAAAGTGAATCTCTATCAAAGGATTCACAATAAAATATACCATATTACATGTATATATCGTTGGAATTCTAATTTTTTGCCGCAGCTGAAGTTATATATAGTTATAGATTAATTTTAACTTGAAATAAAAAATTTCCCCATAGGGTGTAATGTTAATTTTTCCGACTTTTCAAATTTGCTTCATTTTGAGGGTGCAATCAACCAATGTTGTGGGGTAACAAGAGATGATAAAATTTATATTTTATAGGGTTTTAAGATAGATAAAGAATGAATTTTTTTAAGAATATACTTGCATTATATTCTATCAATAACACAGGAGCGTGGAATTTAGCTATGAAAACATGCCATATTGAGACATAATTTTTCATTGTAAAATATTTAACATAGAGGGGTAATGGGAATTTTTTTGTGCTGAAGAAAACTGAAATGTTAACTGCAGGGTAAAAAACTGCGGCAAAAAAATTAGAATTCCAACAATTTATTACATGACATATTTCATACCTGAAATTTTAGATTTTGACTTAAGTCGTGGCAAATTTCGTTTGGTGCACTGTAGTAATAATGAAACACATTGTCACATAATATAACGTAACAGTTTAGTTGCTGCTGTAAAAGTTATATTTATATGAAAACGAATTATTGTTCCGTCGTCAATTTTGAAAATAACGTATACTACACGAGCAATTATATTTAGGAGAGAACTTTATTGTATTGTAAGCTTGAGGGACGTAAATTGTGAATTTTACTGTCGCACATTAAGTTTACCTGGTGTTTTATATGATACTTTACGGCAAATAGCTTGTGAGTTTTACGTATACTTCAAGCCAATTAAAAAGGATGGTACAAAATAATTCCATTAGAATTATGGATCACCAGGCTCTTTTTTATATAGCCACTACATTATTTAGAGGTTATAATAGATCATTAAAAAATCAAGCATATTTTTTCGGATAAACTTTGGGCAATCCACCACCATGAAGTATATTCTCACATAAGAAAAACCTAATAAAATATATACATTCAATCATAATCATAAGTTTAGTTAAGAAATTAGAGTAATGGGATGATTATCTTTTATCTTTTTTCATGTTAAAATATGGACTGTTATTTCAGATATATTTTGTACACAAAATTTATAAACAACTCGAAAATGAACAGTATTTCAAGTTGCCTTTCAGCCATTTAAGTAAATTGGACCTTGGTCAACAAAATTAATAATCTAATAAACCTTCCAAACTCTAAATCAATCGAGCAGTCCGGATTTTACTTTTTATTTCGAATAAAAGTAATCTCAAAGGTATTTAAAAGACAAGAAAAACCTATGAAAAAACTTTGAATTATTCCGCTACACAAACTGCTAAACTCATGCTATTGGGTTCGTGTTACTTAAAAATAATTCAGGAGGTCGTATTAAAGGTTGTTGAAGATTTTAATATAAATAACATTATTTTCGTAAATTTTTACCCCGGTGATAGCGAGGAGGTCTTAAGTTTGTTGGAAATTTCAATAAAAGGTAACATTATTTTCGTAAAATTTTACCAAGAGCGATATAATTTTTTCGATTTTAATAGGACAATTACGGTAGATTTGAAACAGAAGCGAGAACTGACTTTGCAATTCCAATAACGTCCCACAATTAAACTTAATCATGGGGCCTTTGGTGCTAATCGAATAAAGGAAACATTATGAAAAGAATATAATGAATTTAATTTGGAATCACATATCATATATCATAAGACATAGCCTATGAAGTATGTCACACGTTAACGTGCGTACAAGTACAGTGAAGCATACAGTGGTGAAATTGACATGGCGACGTTATTGGAGCGTAGTGCGTGCAAGTCGAAAGTTATTCGAGTTTACTATGGGTAAATTTTTAACAAAAAATAATAATAATAAATGGTTATTGCTATGAATGGTATAAGGATGATCCCAGATAATCGAATCATTTTGTATTTTAATCATATTTTCAAAAGAGCATGATAAGTAGGGGATTATATAGTAAATCATTAGGAAAATAATATTTAAATGCAATTGACATTCATTTGGGTAGGTAATGTTTACTATTTCTAGGACGAAGAACAATTGGTTTGATTTATGGAGTAGGGAGGAGAATATAGTTAACAGGAGTGATGTATGTCAAACAATTTAACAGTAACTTAAGCGGGTGGGGACGTCATGATCCCTGGAGATGAATATATATACTTGATTAAACTTGTCTTTAAAAACCGAATAAATTTTAGGAGGAGGAATCAACCATTTTGCAGTTCAATTAAAATTTAATAAGTTGAGAGGTGGGGACAAACATCGGACAACGAAAAAAACTGCATTCAATACTACAAATAATGCCTCAAAAATGATATGAATTTTGTTTCTCCTGACTTTCATTATATTGATTGATTTATTAATTTTTGCTGAAATATTACAGCCAAATTGATTGGCTTAATGTAAACGTAAAACATAACAAGGTGATTTACAGCATACCGTCTGGCAATACTGCAATGAATACAACAGCAACCAGCAGCGCAAAACAGACAGTTTTCATGATGGTTTCTCGTCTACTTGAACCTACAATAAAAGGTTATACATGTGTACATAAAATTAAAGGTTATACATAAAATTAAAAAATAGCAAACATGTGAGAACACTGGACACTCGAAAAATAAATCAGAGCAAACAGCTCAAGCATGGGAAAATTTTAACGACCTCAAGGTTACTAATTGCAACGTTATCATTGCATTGGTTGTGGTATTTTGTCCATGGTGGTTTGAAAAATTTCAGTTGATCAAATTTTTTAGTCATACATATAACTGTTTTAGGCTAAACTGCAAAGAAAAACTGATTTGTTTATATTTTGTTGTCATATGTCTATTATAAAAGACAAAATTGCCAACTTACCGTCAGTGACTTTAATGAACGTTCAAAAGATAAGTCCTTGTGATGAGATTTCTTTTTATAGCAAAATATTGATAACTCTTGATCCAAGGTAAAACCTATGGCAAAATATTGATAACATTTCGATAAAGGTACAACCAATTTACACGATTTTGGTGCATAAATATCACTGCGTTCTTTTTTGGAACTGAAAAGTGTGTTGTCTTGTCTGTCTTCTGATTTAATTATTGATTAATTGTTGCCTAACGAAAAATATTTCATGCATATTCTGGATGGAAACAAGTTAACAAACAATAAATTGAAAAAAAAATTGCGGGTTAGATATGGGCGGAAAATTTAGCCTTGTCACTGACCGCCTACTGACTACTCAAAATGAGCTGTTGCAAGGGGTCTTAAGCGTGCTTGGGACGTGGCATTTCCT
>JARWCS010353998.1:0-10936 GCA_034783895.1 Geukensia demissa
CTAAAGCTGGAGTAACACGAACCCTACAAAAACCAGGGTGAGTTCAGGTGCTCCGGAAGGGTAAGCAACTCCTGGTCAAGTTGCATTAATGTTGGTGTTTACAGTATGGTAACACATTGAAAAAAATCTATTTATATTTAATTATCTATAGTTTTCATGTTTTAGGTGCTTCCCAATGAGGTATTAACATCATTCTTAGTCTGAATTAAAGCTGAATAATTTGTTTATTTTAGTTTAGAATGGAGAAAAAATATATGAAATTGTAAATATTGCACATTCTTACCTTTCACATCTAAAGTCATGGATTTTTTTTCTCAAATTGAAAATAGGAAGGGATAACATCTTACTACCTCTTCAGTGAAAACAGTTTTCCCCTGAACAGCTAAATTCAAAATAGTTTTTATATTGGCTTGGTCGTAAAACTGGAAATATTTTGCAAAAACTAGCAACTGTAACCTAGGTCTTTGTTGATTTGGTGAAAAATATTAGCAATTGTCAATGTACTTTTTTTTAAATAAGCATGGTTACCCCATAGCTAAGATTTTTTAAATGTCACATCAAATGTCATATTATCATGGATGAAATCGTCCGTTCTAAAATTCTATGGTCGCCATCATGCATAGTTTGATCCATATGGTATCAGTGTATCTCTAGTTATGGACCTGTTACCGGTAAAACAACAATAAGTTGACCTCTTCTCGGATTGACGTTACCCCGGATTAGAGTTTATTCATTCCATGACGCGTGTTGCGCACAAGACACAATGTTAAGAATTAAGAATTGTCTAACTTGAACAGGCGAAGGATTGTTCAAAAATGTAGAATCGGAGAAGGAGAAGGAACATATAACAATATAGGATTGTCCAACATGTACAGGAGAAGGATTGTCCTGCAATGTAAGATTTTACAACTTGAACAGGAGAAGGGTTATTCAACAATTATTAAGGATTGTCCAACTTGTACAGGAGAAGGGAGCAGGGATGTTCAACAGTTAAGGATTGCCCAAATTGTACAGGAGAAAAATCCTACAACAATAAAGGATTGTTCAACTTTTACAGGAAAAGCAAAGGTAAAACCAAGACAAAATTTACAAAGTCAAATAGACAGTTGTTTTTAATGCAATCTTCAATTGTTCATCAGAAAATGGTGATTGTATACTATTGTGCAGTACTTAGCCATAAAATCCTATTTATCCTTTACTTCCTGTCGTTTTGAGATCAGCTTCTTTAGTTGCTTTCAAATTTATGAATTATTGATGAGAAACGAAAGTTTTCAAACAATAATTTCCATTATGACAATCTTTAGTTGTAAGTGAAAACAATTTATATCAATAAATCCAAAATATCTATTCATTGGAAGTAGGATATTTTTATGTAAAAGATACCCCTTACAAATTAAAACTTACAAAATCCCAAACAGTTACAGATGTTCTTGAGAGTATTCACCACCCCAACTGTCAGACTTTTCAGACAGGAAATTTATCATATTGTGTTTTACAAAAATGTTTTATATTTTTATAAGTTATAAACCAAACCACTGAAAGTACGAAGAGACCTTAAAACGTATTGAATATTGTAATTGTCCCTTTTGCTGGATATGGATTCCCACTTATTTGAATTATTCCTTTTCTGCCACTATGTTTTGATCTTGAAATATAGAAGTAATCAACAAAATTTTAGTCTTCGCAGATAAAACCTGTTGAACTTGATTGCGCAATATAAGTACCCATATACCCATTGATGTAAAATGTTTGTAAAATATTTTACTTTATTGTTTATAAAAACACTCAACAAAGTTTAAGACTTCTGTTAAATGCTATAGAAGGAGTTTATTTTAAAACGTCACTCTTTTCGGACAGAGAGATGGACAAACATATAATAACCAATATAAATCTAAAACTTCGTCTGTGGTAGTATTAAATTCAATTTTATCAAATGTACAATCGTTAACCCTGAACTCTTTCTAGTTTTTGTAGGGTTCGTGTTATTCTAGCTTTAGTTTTCAATGTTGTGTTATGTGTACTATGTTTGTCTTTCAGTCTTGTCTGCCTTCTGATTTAACGCTGTCAATGAATGCCTACGTCTCGTAATCAGTCCTTATCAACTCTGACATACCCTATATTTTTTCCATAATTGAGTTGTAGTTACTACAGGTCATTGTTTCAGCATTGTTCGGGCTAAATGCTATGATTTCATTTTTGATTTAAAATACTTCTGTTTGATAAACGTGTTTTCAAAGACTGTATTCCTTAAACTTACACTGTCATCAACCACTTATTTGTTTATGTAAGTCAAGTGTAGAATATCGATGAATGAGATCAAAAGTGCATGGTTCAAAGAGACAAAACAAATTTGAAACAAACTAAAAGATAAAATGAAAAAAAAACGAACAAAGGCTTGGAATCCACGACATCCTTTACAAAACAGGAGTGGGATCAGGTGCTCTAGAAAATATCAGGTGCTCTAGAAAATTACGAAAATAATCATTATTTCTAATACAATTCTAAATGTTTTATTGTTTTATTGTTTTAAAGTATCTATACAATCATGGATGTATCGAATCTGTTACATTTATAGTTATTCACTCTAATTACAATCATTACACGCCAATTGGAAGTTGTTAGTATATCACAAATATCATATGATGTTAATTACAAAATATTTGTGCATTAAAAACACGTAAATAAACATACATGTGAATATAAGAAATTTCAAAAGATACAGTCATGATCCAACTGACAAGTGATATTCAAAATACTGACGAACCGCCCTAATGATTTCTTAATATTAATCTAAAACGTGGAAAATCAATTTAAGACAACAGTTATATTTTGATTGAATGACAACAAATTGTAAAGTTATTACTTTGAATGATGTAACAAAATTTGATAGACACTCTCTGTTCAGTAGCAACGAAGACTGTTTGATAATTGATTAGTAACAACATTCAAAAGTATGTATAAAAAGTATAAGATTTATATACCTCAAATCAAAACGCAGGTTAAATAATCAGATAGATGACTTTTGCCAGTATTTCCATTTTTTATAGCGTGCGTGACTTTTGCTTCCAGTAAAGTTCTCCAGATCACAAACAAACTTCACTATAAATTTTAAAACCGCTACAGATACTTACCCACAAATACGCTTGTAATTACAAGTTTTAACAAGAGATATTTCGTGTATCATTCATTTCACGGAAGCATTAGCGTTGAAGGCCTTTGAATTAAAAAATGATCCGTTTGATTAACTTTCAGTTCCATTGAAGAACCTATTCCTAAAGGATATAGACTTGACATTGCTGTCAGAACTATCATTCTTGTTTTTCATGGTTTAAGGGCATCCTCTTTGCTTCTTTACAGACATTGTAATTATATTTTTGCATTTAAGGAAACAAATATGGAATTTATTCTAGAAAAAACCCTATTAAAATTACAAGCGTGCAAAATTCAACTGCGTTTAAAGTGTTTTTCCAGATTTACCTTCATCAGACACGCTAGTCGGTTATATGAATTTTCAACACGCTGATACCATTTGGTTTTGACTTCCCCATCATTTTGTGTCAAGAAATTCGATGAATATCTGATTAAGTAACGCACGTTAAGCTTGCTTTCAGTAAACAGTTTATATTTATAAATAGTAAGGAAGTATCTCAATTATATGTATATTTGTAAACTTTCCATATTTATGTGGCACTATCCCTGCTTCCCCCATCTACAGGCTTTATGTTTCGCAGTTGATTCGATACTCTCGTGCCTGTTTCTAGTATCAGAATTTAGTGAAGAGGGCATTTGTCACATTTATTAATACAACAAGGATACATCCAATCAAGTTTGAAATCGTCCCTCCTAAAATTCTATGGTCGCCATCATAAATTGGAATCCATATGGTATCAGTGTATCTTAACTCGTTATGGACCTGTTGCCGGTAATACAAAAATAGGTTTACCTCTTCTCGAATTGACGTTATCCCGGATTAGAATTTGAGGATTTCACAACGTTTCGTTTTATCTTTTAGTTTGTTTCAAATTTGCATTGAGCTTTGCACTTTTGATCTCTCACATGTGTATTCTACACTGAACCTACTTAAACAATATTATTGTTTAGGAACATTTCTGGGAAAATGTATACGTTTGCTGTTATGAGTTTTACAGTGTTGCTTTAACCGTGATTTTGCCTTGTTATCACTTGTAGTCAAACGAAAGAAGGAGAGATAAAATGTAAAATATTGGCGTAACAACAAGCTGCATGTTGCATCTGCCTGTTTTAAACTAACTTCGTGGTCATGTCATTTGTATTGTTTTTATTGTATCATCCCTACATTACTACAAACCATTTTCTTAATATTATATTAATATAAGAGTAACCAACATCTTGTGAGTAATTATTGAAATTTAAAAAGTCAACTGGTAGTGGATGGGCTACTCAAAAGGATATCCTATCACATTGTCAATTAATGCAAATTATTAGGCAGTAAACCTTCAGTTAAATGATTACTACACTTCGTATTCCTGCTAAAATCACGAGAAAAACAGAGTAACAAAAGCCTTCAACGAGGTTGGAATAACACACTTGCAAAAATGTCTAAATTGCCCAAAATTAAAAAACGGGTATGCGTTAAATAATATTGCTCTTACCTGAATATTATCAAAAATGTGACCAAAATTTCTGACTTGGGACAGGCACATGAGACATATGGTGGTGTTTGACTAGTTTAGTGGGTACTCAACCCTCCCACATCGAGTGGTTAAAAGTTAAAATCAAAGAAAACATTAGATGTAACCAACGAACCATAAAATCAAACAGAAAGTCACCCAATCCGACTAGAGAGTACCTTAATTACAATAAATATACTTTACACAAGTACATGCAAAAAAGAAAATACGTCTCTAATGAATGTTCACAGTTACTGATAACAAGCTTAGGGTGAGATCCCTGATGATAAAACATCAAGCCTCTCAACACGAGATGTCATCAAACACAGTATGTCTGACGATTTAATACTGTGTTGTCAATAAACGCGAAGAAAGACAAGATGGGTGCAATGCCAACTGTATTCATGTTTGTGCAATGATGCGATCAGTATATCAATATCTACCAACAAAAACAAGTTTTAGTATCTTGACTACAACGTCAAACATTTAACGGAACGGTGAGTCAAGGGATCATCTTTTTAAATTTGTAATTTTTATATGTAAGTTTCCAGGACGTAGGATGTGATATTCCTTGTCGTACCCTACATTTGCAACCGTATTTTTGTATTAAATCTTTGTAACAGTTATAAAATTTTGTAAAAATCTTGAGACCTGGTGATATCTGTATCCCTGCAAAAGTTTAGCAGTAAGATATAGACTGCGGTAATTTAAGTCAGAGACTTTGGTGCAAACATGAGCAAATCAAACTAGTTGTGAATTGTAAACCCCATACGAAGAAGCCAAAGACACGTCCCCATCAAGAAACGTAAAGTTAACAATAGGAAAAATATCGTCCCTTTAATCATACATTTTAGTGTATAAACAACCTTGTTCAATTTTTTAATTCAAATCTAAAAAGTGAGTACGATCATTACTGATGCAAGATTTATTCAAGGTAAGTTTTTAGTGTGAATTTCCTTTGCATTTTTTTTTTGAAACTCTGGATTATTGAAAGCTATAACATCATCCAAATATCTAAAAGTATTATTAAACTTGTCCACTAAAACCTGTTTTGAAGGGTCTTTCTGAATTTTGGCCATAAACTGATATTCATAACAGTTATAAAAATAGATCTGAAATGATAGGAGTGCAGTTGGATCCCATTGGTATGTCAACTATCTGTCAATAGACCGTATTGACAAATTGTTTCATTTTGTTGGCTATGGTCTTGTCTGTATTCTGACTTACTGATTTCTGTCAGCCCCTTTGGTATCTTCGAATTCCTTTTACTGTATATTAGTAGACCACCTCCAAATTTATTACGATCTTTGCGGATATGTTTTGAAAAGGAATCAAGCTGAATTTCATTGTCTTCGATACTTGGATCGAAATGTATTTCTGTAAGTGTTATGTCGAATTCATCAGAATAGTTGTGAAGATGATCAAGTTTACTCTTAACACTGCGGATATTCAAGTTACAAATTGTAAATGAATTACATAGTTCAGCACTTGGCATCGACGGTATGTCATTTGAGGTCTCGGATAAGGTTCATCATTCCAAATAATAAATTTATAATACAGTACGTATAAAAGAAAAACTATATTAATATTTAAGTTTCGACTTTGAAGTATAAAAAGACCAATGAAGAGAATGTACAATAAAGATTTGTAAGTTGTATGAGCTCTAAAGTCGACCGGATTTCTATGATTACTTTTATGCCAATAAAATAACCTAATGACTGCCCTATTTATACGGTTAACCATTAGGTAATATAGATAACATAGTTATACTTTGACAGCAACATGTGTATTTTTAAAATTTGGTCTACGCACGCATCGTGGGGGGTCGGGAAAGCAGAGAAGCAACAGAAGAAAAAATCAAAAACATAAAAACAACAGGTAGATGAAGACGAAAATCTTTCTTCGACATTTCTATGCAAGTTAGATGGTGAATTCAAATTTGCCAACACTAATTCGCGGAACTTTACTTTTACACTATACATCAATTGTTGAATACACATTAAAACATTCGGCAAAATGAATATAATTTTACTGTAAGAATTTCTGCGACAAGATTTGAGATAAGCCCACTTGATAGCTGCCAATTAGGATTTCTACCATGCAAGTCTTAAATTCTCACTAGTAATACGACCATAGTTTTATAAGAAGTATCAGCTTTCAGCTGAAAAACTCTTTTCTTTCAATAATTGATGTGTCTTTGCCAAAAATATTTGATTTTCATCCGTACAGATATATCAATCATAAGAAGATAAGTTGTTTATCTATAAATATCTTGACGTAGTTTTGTTAATGGGTACATTTGAACTCAGGATCCTATACAGACAATTTGCTTAAAAGGACTTGTCCCATTTTTACAGCTTTTATTAAAAAGGAGTTAATATGTTTTAGTTACACATAAACATTTTCAACATACTACATTGTATAAACTATAGAATGTATCAATGAGCTTTGAATCATAATATCTAACGGCTTAAATTTATAAAGCATGCAAAAGTTAAAGTGAAACTAAGAAAAAATAACAACGTTCTATTAAAAGTACTAAGAATTTAAAATGCTTAATAATATCATATTTTAAAGAATTAAAGTGATTTAACCCTATTTTCTTAAGTTGACAATTTCACTTTTTATAAATTGGAGAACACGTGGATTAATAATAGATGTTTTCTAAATTGAAATTGGATGTTCTGTGAATTTTAATTATAGATCACTTTTTCAAGTATTACATTTTTGTATTTTGTCGGCTTAAAGCATCGTTATTTTGTTTTTTTAATACTGTGTCGTCAAGACAAGCTGTTGCTTGTAGTAGCTCTTTGATGCTCTCTTTTACATGATTAGTGGCAGACAGTTTATTTAACTAAAAAAAATAAAAACATAGACACTTAGTTAAAATCTGACGGTACATCTCAATTCAATCCTTAAAAGATGATAAATATTAAGAAATTGAACTTGAAACCGAAAGGACAAGCAGCGTTAAAGAGCGTCATAAAAGTACAGCAGAAAAGAGTTGTTAGGGTAAAGGACCTGTGAAGTATGAAAAAATTGTTGAAGTACAATATATAAAGAAAAGATTTTAAGAAAATTTCTGCAAATGGTATTTGAAATTCCGTAGTCGATCCAACCATCCCAGGTTAGGGGAGGGTTAAGCGCGCGAAAACACGTTTCATCTCTCCACATACTTTATGTGCCTGTCCCAAGCCAGAACCTGTAGGTCTGTATATGGATGTTGTCATTATGTTTGACTGTTACTCGTTTTACATTGTAAAATCAACAATCTCCGAAAGCAGAGGCTCCTAGCTTCCTTTAATCAGTCAGTCGAATCTGACGTAGGAAGAATGAGCACTTTGTTTCGGAGATTGTAAAATCAATTGACTACCTTTGACTGTTGTTTGACTGTTTTCTTATTTGGACCTTTTACAGCTTTTTTACTGTGTAGATGTTTTTTTCAATTATTGAACACCTGATGTTATCTGTAGATGTTTGAAATTAATAGTTTGTGAATGGTTGTCTCATTGCCAATCACACCGCATCTCCCTTTCCCATGATTGGTCTGCACATTATGACCACGAAAAACAACAAAAAACCTTTTTAATTACATGTTGACAAATGTTTTTTTAAATATTAATATTGTGAATTTTGCAATATTGTTTACGTATTTCAAAATGTAACTTCCAATCAGTATCATTGGGACCAAATCATAATAAATCCGAGATAAAAATATAACAAAACTGTTCAAATCCAAACAAATCGACATAGGACACCAAATTCAGCAACAAGGACAATTGACATTGGTTAAACATTTCGGAACAACTTCGTAATTTCAGGGGTTAAGAATTTGACAAAAATACCGTATTTCCAAAAAAACAACATGTAATGAATTTCATGTCATAGAAGTACCAAGGGGCATCTCTAGTTCACAGGCAATGTAAATGAACATTCATGGTGGTATGATTGTTTATGAGATGACCATCCAAAAAGTATTTAACGCTTACCTTAAGGCCTTCAATAATGGTTACCTTACGGCGCAAAATTAAATGTGACACTTGTGAGGGTATCCTGCTGAAAAGGAATGGGTTCTCTTTTCCAAGTTAGATTTAGTAATGTTTTCAATGTTTTGCCCCCTCCCTCTCCCCTTTAAGGGTAGCCAGGATACAGACATAGGTCGATCGATTTCACCGACTGCTTAGGGGACGTCTGTTATTCGAGCGGGATGTATATATACTCGTCCTCGCCTTCGCAAAATTTTTCCGGCGAAAAATAGGCACTATGTACCTTCGTCCTGGAGGGACTCGTCCTCAAAAGGGAGCGTCCCTGGTTGTGGGAAAAGTGTAAATTCTCAATGCTTCCGTGGGGAGTTAAAGACACATGATGCTTAGAAAGTGACATTTTCTAAACATATATAATACCTTCCCCCGTAACAGCTTATTTCGAGTTGTCTGTAGGGGTCAGATTCAAGTCTAAATTTTCCGACCCTATTCAACCCTGGACCATAAGTATCAATCTATCTATTTATCTATATATCTTTATATTCATTATATCTATCATTTTATCTATCAATGTTTAGCTTCTCAGTCTTTTCACAGCGTTTTGTCCCTAACCAGTGATGAGAAGTTGAAAACCGACCAACATGTTTAAATTTTTTCAACGATGTATACGTTTCCCTTCTCTCTTGAATATGTCAAAATATTTTAAAATTTTACACCTGGTTGATCGAGGGTTGTTTTGATGTCTATCGGACAATATTTCAGAAATAATCAGGAAAAGTTGACAAGCAATAAATCATAGAAGGGGGTGGATGTTAATAAGCCGGGAAATTATCGTGCAATATGATATTAAATTGGTACTGACTGGGTAAGGGCGGGCAACTGCAACAGGTCAAAAATGGGCTCTCGTTAAGAGCTTTTGCATAGTGCTTTAATTTACATGATACATAGAATTGAATTGAACCCCCTCCGAAAGATGTTAGCTGAGAATTTGTACATCCCCCAAAGGACATTCCTTCAGGGGTTCTATTCCGGGCGGATTAACCAGGCTACCGATTTCTTAACCTGGCTATTTATACTGTCCAACCAACAGACGCCCATTTAGAAGAAGTTACCTCTATGCCATTAAACAAGCGGCCCATTTTGGAACCCCGGTTGCACTTGGAGTTTCTACACCTGATGTTACGATTAAGATAAATATGAGGGCATGTTTTAAAAGTTATAACATTGTTTATCTCCAACAAACTTTGTTACACCTTTACGATCAAAACTTAATATAATTGAAGCTCAATTTGGGGTATGTCTTCTGAAGATTCGGCCCGTTGTAGGAAAACTAGTGATTATTGTTTTGAAAAGATCTTTTCAACTAGCAATACAGAGCAATCATATATGTAATACTACGGAAAAAAGCCACGAATGTTAAACATGTGTTAAAACAAAGCATGTTAAACGCGGAAACAACATGCGTTTTACATGCATTTTTTTACGATGCGAAAAACATATGAAGGATCACACACACACACACACACACACATATATATATATATTATATATTGTTAATCTGCACATGCGTTAAACATGAGTTAATAAAAACGCATGAAATAAATAGGATTTACACATCTTTTTCATGCCATGCTTTCGTGCTATTTGTTAAACGCGTAAAAACGTTTTAAAAGGCATGTTTTACATGACTTAAAGCACACATGTAAATTTTATGTAAAACACAGACATGGCTGACAACGCATGTTTCCCATGAGTGGTAAGAAATACAATGTATGTATTTTCCATGTGTCCTGTAACGCACATCAAACACTTGGTACATTGTAAACACATGTAAAATATGCGTGTCTCTATTTCCTGGGTATTAAAATATATTTTGGGAGTGAATAGGAAAACTACTATTATTGCAGTCATGTCACAACTTGGACGTTATCCTTATGTAATTTTTAGCTATGTTAAAATATTGTCATAGATTAAAAAGTTGTCAACAGGGTTTATTATATAATGCGTATGTGTGCAGCAAAGATTTATTAAACATTTTAATAAAATTAATCTTTGGTATTCAAGTTTTCTATATATTATGGATGAAATGAAAAAGCAGTCTGATTAATT
Source organism: Geukensia demissa (assembly GCA_034783895.1). Taxonomy (NCBI): domain Eukaryota; kingdom Metazoa; phylum Mollusca; class Bivalvia; order Mytilida; family Mytilidae; genus Geukensia; species Geukensia demissa. The sequence continues at coordinate 10,742 of JARWCS010353998.1, forward strand.
AACTGCGACAGCGGTGAAATCAGGTTAAAAATAATTATCATGTACAAAAGTTTTCGACAATCTATCTGGAAGATAAGATTTATTATTATACCTCAGAACAATGTTTTTATAAAAGGCATATTTTGATTGGTTAACTAGAACATGTGACCGCCAAGAATAAATATCATATTCTCCAAAATAAATTTCATATTCCAC
>JARWCS010354019.1:0-10935 GCA_034783895.1 Geukensia demissa
TGTTCTCCGGAGTTTGTCAGTACTTTTACATTTTCCCTTTTCCTCGAATATCCCCTTGGTATTTCTTGACACATTTCTTAAGTCCCATGAATTTGTATCAAATATTTAGCATTATATGAACATATATCTTGTCACGAACCAAACATAATATGCATAATAGAATACACAATTAATCTCTGAAGGTCAGAAATATACATTTTTAATGAACACTACCATAAATTCTTTAGTCGCATTAAGTTGTGTCCAAAATTTGAACAAATTTGTTGTCGCAAACTAAAAATTATCTGGATTATACATTGTATATATTTATCTCTCAAGGTCAAAATAATAAATTCTGAATGTAACATAGCATAACTTTTTGAGTCGTATGAATCTTTAAATCTTTTTCAAAATTTGAAGAAATGTTGTTTCAAAAATTAGAACAAATGTCTTGTGGCAAACCAAACATAATCTGGATTGCACATCTGCGTATTAAAAGAAGAAAAATTGCATAAATTCTTTTAGTCGAATTTGTACAATTTTATTTAGGTCACAAATAAAAAAATAGTATAAATTTGCAGGTTGCATAAATTATCCTCCAAAATAAAAAAATGGTGAAAAACTACTTTTTGGAAAGTCATCATCCGGTCACCGAAAGCAATATTTGTATATAGCATAGGTGGCCGAGTGGTCTAGGGCGTTAGACACAGTGCAGGCGATGGAAGCCAGAGATGTCACAGCAGCTTGAGTTCGAATCCCACTGAGGGATGGACAAAAATTGCAGGCACAAAATTCATCCTTACTATATATATATATATATATATATATTGATGCTTTTCCACGTCAACACCGCGTTGAAAAAAGTGAAGATGGATATTCACTTAAATGTAGATAAAATGGAAAGAACGATGATGGAGTGGTGTCAAGAAATGTTATATTTGATTTTGATGTTTCATGTGTAGGGTGCACACTGATTGCGAGGATTATAAATTTGTCTAGATTTTCTTCGGTTTCTACCCACGGTATGTCGAAGTCATCAATAAACCTGTATCATGATAAGGGTTTTTTCAATAGATATTTCCAGCAATTGTTTTCCTAGCCTCCCCATAAAAATATTCTATTGGGTTTTTTTCACCGCGCGCTTATCCCAGACTTCCTTACAAGCTCTAATGCCGTCTTCGTGTGGGATATTTGGTGTACAAGAAAGTGACATACATGGACATTAAGATTGTGTTTTCAGGAAGAGGATTCATTTTTTCATTTTTTTCTAAAATAGTCTGTGATGTCCTTAATATAAGAGGATGCTGTTCAACGTACGGTTTTAAATGGAAGGCAATGAATTCTGATAATTTTCTGTTGGGTGGCCGTTGGCAGAAACAATGGGTAATCCAGGGTTGTGTTACTTGTGAATTTTTGGCAAGAGATAGAATCTGCCAGCTTTCGCGTCCTCTGGTGTTAAAAATTGTAAAGTTTTTTCGTCAACTTATTTTCTTTGTAAATTGTTCTGTTCGGTCAAATTGAAGTTTAATATAAAATCGTTAATCTGGCAGTATTCGTTCAGCTTCTTTAGTGTAGCTATCGGTGCCCATCACGACAACTGCGCTTCCCTTGTCTGCTTGTTTTATAATAATACTGTCTTTGCTGCTCAGTTTTTTTAAGGCAGATCGTTTTTCATGGCTAAGGTTGTCAAATACCGTTGGAGCCTCTTCCGCAACTCGTAAGATGTCAAATCTGACATTGTCTATAAATGATTGAAGAGTGGTGTTTTTAACTTTACTTGGTTTAGGTACCCATGTGCTCGTTTTAGTGAATCTAGGCCGAGTATCCTCTTCCTGGATATCCGTGTTACTTAGGCCACTCTCAATATCCTCTTGTTTTGAGACAAAATGCTCTTTTATTCTTCGGATAACTTGGTTTCATTGACAGGACCAAGGATTGGGCAAACATTAATTCCTTTCGACAGGAGGGAAACCTCCGTGTCAGAGAGAGGTTGAGACGAGAGGTTTACGGCAGTGTTTGATGCTTCGTCGTGAGCGCGGCTTTTTCTTTTAAATCTTCTGGTTCTTTTGTTTTTAATTGTATAAGTTGTCTTTGGCGAAGGAGTGCAATACCTCTCACCCAGTCTCTACGAAATTTAGACTTTTGTTTTTCTTTATAAGTCTATTTGACTGAAGATGATAAAGGTCAATCAGACCATGGGGTTCTTTTAACAGTTCTTTAATGTTTGTTTAATGTTCAACTTTAGCTGTCCTAATTGGAATGGCCAGTAATTGTAAAGCAGTCCCATCAAGCGCATTGAAAATTAAAAAAGAATATGGTCCCATTTCCGTAAAATAGTTTTTGATTTGACTCCAGGTGTTTGGGGTGTCAACTTAATTTGTAAACCTTTCGGGATGATTTCACCGTCAAAGTAATTTTCTAGATTGGACACGTAATGTTCAGTTTTAACTTGTTTTTTCTTGATAGATCTTTGTTTCTTACATTTAGTATATATCATTGTTTTTTTTCACAAAAACGTATACCACAATTCTCACAGATAGAAACATGATTGATATCGCATTCTAAAATTATCTTTATTGAACAACGCATAGTCATTTTCTAAAATCCTGTCGGTTAAGCTTTTTATTTTAAGAACATAAATGACAGAAATATATCTACAAAAAGGCACTTATTGTCGTCTACTTTTCGATTCGTTTTCTTTAATACGACAGGTAGATAAGTAATTATATATAGTTTAACATGATACAATAACTTACAATTTAAACGATTGAAAATAACACAATACACGATCCAATGAAACCTTTAAAGGATGTACGTTACACGAAGCACTATTTAGACCAGACAATACACGATACAGATAACCCCACGCACACGATCAGCACATAACACGCACACGAGTCAAACGTTACACGCACACGATTTACACGTTACACGGTTTAAGGTAACCCTTTTCGTTCAAGAAACTGTAGAAGGCATTTGTGGAAAGTATACCACGACCACTGGCCAATACCACATCTACGTCGACCGCTAAATTAAAAGGTGGGTCATCTCAAAATTGGTAAATAATAAAGAGTTATAATTCCATTCTATAGCCTGTTTTGATATTTTTTATCAATGTATAAAAATTTACTGATTTAATATTACATGATGTTTTATTGTATTAACATACCCCAGACAAAAATGTAAAAAGTGTTCGCGTGGATTTTTTTCGTTCTTTTCATTAAATATAATCCAAAACTAACGTACATGTACGTTTTTATGTATGTTTTAATCATAATCGCAATATTCTTATTTACAGTTATCGAAATTCGTGACTATGTAAAATTGCTCCGAATAACTCAATAAAAATGAAATAAATGTGTTTAGCAAATGAACAAATTTATATATCATAGATAAGTATCCAATTACAAAATGCGCAAAGTCAGAAGTGGAAATATAAGCTTTTTCATTGCCTGCATGACATTCCTTTTCCTTTATTTTTGATAAACATCTTGGTAAGCACAATGCGAGGTCTACAGTGTAGGCTGATTTGAATTTTGTTTACTCTCATTTAGATCAAACACATGATAAAATTGCTTATTTGGTAGAACTGTAAAAATGGCAAAGATAAGTCTATTCTTTTAAGATGCATCCATACACTTAAGTCGGCGATATTTCATTAAATTAGATTTTATTAAATAAAGACAAATTACAATATTTAACTGTATAATTGTACAGAAAATGATAAGAGCATTTAGGAACCATTCATTTAATTAATTGTAATCTTTTACCTTGTAAAAGCTCCTAACCTATTTGATTTTGTAGTTCCTTTAACGCATTTTGATTATACGTTCTGTAGATTTAGTGTTTCGTGACCTTCTTGAATAGCGTGAAAAATGAAAGCTATTGGCGAAAAAAGCAAAGGGACATCAAAACACAAAAAAGATCATCCGCATGGATCATTTCAACTTTTCTAAAAAGCCTTGTACAGGGTAAATTACGAGCAAGAAAATGTGCAGTTCACCTTTAATTTTATATTTGTTGGCAAGATGGGATGCTGCAAAAATAAGATTAGACAATTGATTTCTTAGTTTCAGCGAAGTTATTTTAAAAGAAATTTCAACTATTAAGAAATAAGGCATAGAAGAGTGAACTCAAGGAAGGTTATAAGGCGCTTGGGGCATGGACCCTTCCCACCATAATGTTTGTGCTCATAATGTACAAATTACGTGCAGTTTCCAAGAACATAACAATTTAAAAATTCTGCGTGGCGCTTGGTCTTTAAGTGATAGAAGTCTTTAAAAAAACGGCCAGTAGCATTTTAATGATTCTATTAAATGGGTGGAGGCGACATGGACCATGACTCAAGCATCTGTGCTCCCAACATGTTTGTAAGACACAGAATTGTAACAAAACATGCATAAAAAGAAACGCACACATTTCTGACTCTTGTACGTTTTTCGTTAAAAAATTCATATTAGACAGTAATGGTTTAGAGGAAGAGATTCTTACGTTTTTAATACAACATAACATATTTTTGGAGGACACTTTAACTATTATATATGGTATTATTGGAACGAAGATTCAATCTTATTCGACATAATATCTCTGTCTAACACAATATTGGTTTGGCGTCAAAACGTAAGAGTTCTTGAAAAATCGACATGAGTTTTGCAATTTATTCGTTAATCGTAAAGTGCATTTTAGTCTCCAAAACATACAACAATCATGAAACTAACTAATTTATTTTCAATAGATATGTGTTTTTAGATTTTATCACTACATAAAAATTGTAATAAGTTTCAAATGCGCGATATGTAACGTCCGTCATTATTAATAGTGCTTTTAAACTAATCACAGACTCTTTAATGTCAGGAAGGGAAGTAAGGAGTGTAAAATGTCAATGGTATGTATTTCCACTGCTAAAATTACCCTAGTAAGAAAATATCAACAATATTTCAAAAAACATTCACATATCAATTTATTTCCTCTTACTTATAAACCTGTGAAAAATAATCATTTCTGGAGTTTTTAATATAATAAAATAGAACACTTAAAATAACGCACATCCATCAATGTACACAAGCATGATTATTTGAAATGAGGAGTAAACTTAAATTATATGTTTGAGAGGATCTCAAATCATTACTTTTCCAGTCGGCGTAGAGGTGGTATTTGACAGTGGTCGTGTTCTACTTTTTGCAAATTTCTAGAAGTAGAAGTAGTACATTTTGTAAATATTCAAGAAAAGGCTCAAAATTCTAAGAAGATCATCACTTTGTCTTGTTCTTAAAAATGAATTCATACCAAGTTTACTCTCCTGTTTTGTTTTTTTTTTAAAAACGGCAAAAACAAATAATAGGTTTGTTGTCTGGAAGACCGGTTGGTCTCTATTTCAGAAACCAGCTGATGATAGAGAGGAAGAAGACTTTTACCACGAACATATTAATAATTATGATGACAGCGACGATAATCAAACAGAAAACGTCCAAGAAAGTTACGACACTAACGGTGAAATTAGTGGGAGCGAAAATGATGAAAACAGAATTTGTGATGCATCAGAATACGACAATGAAGAACAATACAACATTAACAATGACAACGACAAAGATGAAGTGAAGACTGAAAATGATGAAGACCATGAACATTTTCAATGGGTAGAATCTGAGGATGAAAGCGATTCTTCCAGCGATTCCTCCAGCACATCTGAAGAAGAAGATAGCAAGTATGCTTTGAAACCAGAAAAGGCAAAAATAAAGAGAAAACAGATAAATGAAGACGCTATTGAAAACGTGCAAATTTTAGATGACGAAAAACTAACCCGAACGTTGGATGGATCTTTAACTGACAGTCAAATAACGGCAATCACTAAAATACTAAAGTCTTATTATCGCGTTAAAGATGAGCCACTAGAATCATGGGAAGAGGGAAGATTGGAGGTTGCTGAGTACACATGTACGCATTTTAACACAACAGTTTTAATTTGTCAATTTTGTACGGAATTTCTGAAGAAAACCGATTCTTCAAAAAACCAGCAAACGGTTCGGCTGCTGACAAAATATTTATTGAATGCCTCAGATTCATCTTCAAGCGTTTGCAAATCAATTATTAAACAGAAAACATTTATGAGAGCCCTAAAGAAAAAAATAAAGGATTCAGAGGAACCTTGCATTAATAAAGAACTTGAGGTAAATTTCGTTGTATAAGTAGAGAATTGTTACACATTTACCACTACATGAAAATTGTAATAGGTTTTAAATGCGCGATAAGCAATGTCCGTCATTATTAATAGTGCTTTTAAACTTATCACATACTTTTTAATGTCGGGAAGGGTAGGAAGCACTGTAAAATATCAAAGACCCTGCTGTATTGAGGGACTTGTTTGCCATCCAGCTAAAATATATACTATCTGGAAAGATTGTGACAAATTATCTCACTGTTGTCCTTTGTTTGAAGAAAAACTCATAATTTATTCATTCTTCTCCCATCATTTAATTTCCAAAAAATGACAAAATCGTAAATCGCAGACAAAACTTCTTACATTGCCTCATATTGGCTCGATATTAAGACTGAAGTCACTTAACTAAATCCTACCTATCAATCAATTATTGTTACGTCTACAGAGGTGTAATTTTAACAACACGAATTTCACTTAAGATTTTTACATTTACAGCAACTGTCCAGATTCATGTGATTGTGTAAATTCGAAATGCAAATATGAACCCGGTGGTTACGTTATAAATGAAGACCATAACATCCCTGAACACCGAGAGGTTATTGCATTCCTTAAAAAATCCTTAAATATCGCCCTGTAGCCAAAATTAATTGGACCGAATGTCGTGATTTTATCGAAATATCTCCACACACATATTGCACAAAAAAACCAAAATGAAATTTTTGGTGAGCAGACCTTGACAATTACATGAAAAATATTAGAGAAAGTAAGAATTAAATATTGTGAAACGAATTATAAAAATACAATTCATTTTATGCTGTTTCAAGATTAAAGTGCAAAATTTAAGAACTTCATAAAACTGATGAGTTTTTCCTGCAGATAAAGGGGTTCAAAGTTCAAAGTTGGCTGTGGAAAGTATCTTAAAGAGGTCCTCTGTTAAGAATTCATAGTTCCAACACTTTCCTAATAAAAACTTGACAGCCCAACAGCTTGGTAATAAACATCTGAATCTTACCAAAGGTTAGGGCTGACAGTATGAAAGTTACAATGCACTGGCTTCCTGAACTCCATATAAATCTCGGGACATTTCTGCCTGTAGTAAACGACTACCACTAAAACGTCTCAGCTCTAATAAAAATTGCAAATTGTTTACTCCTTAAATAAATGCTATATAGTTCTCTCTATCAACTACTTTTGAATGTCCATGTTCCTTATTCTAAAAAAAGAAAGTTCTGATTTTTCTACTTTTTATAACAAATAATTATGTAAGCTTTAAAAGAAAAGTTTTAATTTCTAATCAGTTGATCATTCAAAAGTCTGGTTGGTTTTACATATGCTTCAATAAATATTATTCCATTAAATAAATTCCTCTAATCGATAAATCTTATAATCGATAAATCCTATATTAAATTCACTTGTTGGACTTCACCTAGCGGTCAAATCCCCTCTTGATGATACTTATATACAATTTTAGAAAGGTTTATCGGCTATTGGGCAGGTAACTGACAAACCTTTTTACGTGCGATTCAAGTCAAACGCAACCTTTTTTGTATGGTAAAGAGTAAGACGCGAACTCATGTCGTATAAGTGATAGGCTACAGTTGTCTGTAGAGGCAAGTTTAAATCAACTACCTAGCTAGACCATTCGCGCACCAAAACCCTTCTCTCAATGCAGATTAATTTTTATTGTTTAACAGTTTATGGCAACATTAAAAACCCCTTTCAAACAGGGTTAAGTGGACAAGTTTTAATAAAATTTTTATAAATGTTTACATGCTGTTTTTAGCTTTCTTCAAAAATTTGCTTACCAAGTTTGCCCAAAAGAACTCAATTTAAATAAATCTAATATCAGTTACGACCGTAGTCTTTTTAGACTTGGATTTAAAAATTGAACTGTGTTGTTAATGCACCAGAATTTATGATAAAAGGCGCGATTTTTTCTTCTTGTGGAAAACTTTCCGTTTTATGATAGAGACTTGCCTTTGGTCCTTTCGTACATGTATTGTGTTTACATTTCATAACTAGTCCGGTTTGCGCGAGTGTGCGCTGAATTTTTTGACTTAAATGGTCACAATCTTACTGGTAAACTGTTGCAGCATTGATTCTGATATCACAAGCATCTCAAGACTTTAGCAAAATCATATCATGGTTACAAAGTTGAAAAATACACCTGCAAATGTAGGTTTTTTTAATACGAGGATATCACATCCTACATTTTAGCATTTAACAATTTACTTCTTTTTTTAATTTTGATTTTAATTTTAGTTTTGTGGATTATAGCTAAGATATGCTCAGAAAGGAAAAAAGGGTTTGTGTATTCTGTAATTTTGTTGAGGAATGAATTTTTGCTGGGAACTATTGTTTGTATGTTAAAAAAATGCCGGCTGCACCCGCCTCCTAAGATTTAGAAAATCAAAAGCAAAAAATAATATATATCAATTATCCCACTTGGTATAAAAAAGCAATGTGAGTTGTTTTCATTCTTTACGTCCGTCGTCCATCCACACATTAACATTATAATCTTTTGTAACTTCTGGGTCAATATAAAACTTTGGTCGAATAGACCTTAATTGTTCCCCTCTCAGATTTGTGTCCGGGGTCCTGATTAGCCACCCAATATGTCTGCAGATACTAAAATAGAAATAGGAATTTTAAAAAAAAATTAACTTGAAACTTAGTTTTGATGGACCTTTACCAAAATTATATCCGTCATCCCAACAAAGTTTATCTTTATAACATAAGTGTAACGTCTTTGAATATTATCCTCTTTGGTACCAACATTGACACTGTCTGTTAACCTAAATCCAAACTTAATTTTGTCAATATTTTTTACATTTCTGTTCAGCATACTGTCGATAATTTTTATTTTTTGACACTGGAACTATTCCTTGTTTCTGCAGCAATTAATCAAATTTGAACACTAAATCCGGCTGAACCTGTTTTTACTGGTTTCTTAATTTAAGAGAACCAGAATTGTTCTTAGCTGTCTTTTAATTTTGAAATAGCTGGCAGAAACAACGAGTACTTTTTCGAGGTCTGTGAATTTGTTGTTTCTTGTTGTATTTGTAATTGTCTTCGTACTGTATCGACAAAAATTAGATGTTCTGCAGTTGGTTCATAAACATTGTTTTTATGTCGTTTTGTCACACGACTGTTATCCAGTGAAAGTCGTTGTTTATATGTTTAAGTATTAGTTGTATACTTATTTGACCAAATGATATTTGTTGCTTTTGGATTTCATCGCATTCTACTTTAGAGTCATTTGCCTTGGGGTGTGATTTGTGTTAATTATTGATGGGCTTAAGTTAATCTGAAGATGTTTGTAATTTATACGTTTTGGATGGCTGTCTCATGGACACACCACATCTTCTTTTTCTATTAACAAAATGACCGCCCTAGCCGAATTTTTGCTTAAAATGACAACCAATGGGAAATACACTTTAAAATCTTCCGGTCTTAAAGCATCTGTTGTGCAAATTTGAACAAAACTTTGGTGAAATGGTCCTTATACGGCCACTTATGAAAATTGTGCTTGGTTTTCTAGAACGCCATCCCACCCAACATCAGTTTTACATTGGAGCCTATAGAAATTTTGACATTTTTCTTGGCTGCCATTTGTTTAGATTTCAGAACGCCCTCGAACTAGGAGACCATTGCTGGACTTAATTTAACTTGCATTTAGGCCACGGGGATTTTACATTATTGTCAATTCCTCTGAAACCGCTGAGCTAGTTGAATACTCAGTGGTAGGTCTCCTTTAAAAAAATTGTTGGTTTTCCTAAATACAATTTAATATGGCCGCCATGGCCAGTCATAACATATCATTGAACCATGTGGGGATTTTCCGCTTTCATCAAATTCTCAGAGACCAATGAGCTAGTTTGAATCAAACTTATATGGAATGGTCCTTGGGTGGCCCATTTAAAATAACGTTCAGTTTCCTGACATGCTTGTCAGTATCGCCTCCATGGCCAGATTTAGTCCAACTTTGGACCTTTGGGAATTTAAACATTTTCGTAAATTTCTGTGACAATACTGAGCTTATTTGAATCAACCTTTAGTGGAGCGAACCTTCGGAGCCTCCTATTGAAATGTTTGTTCGGTTTTGCATAACGCCATTTTACATACCAACCGTGGCTAGACTTAGTTTGACATTATTAATGATGACCACTTGTAACAACTGCATACAAGTCCGCTGTCTAGCAACTAATATGGTTACTACTGGCAAATCATATCCAGATAAGATAATACAGGCTGCGGAGGGCCTCTAGTTGTATAAATATCGCAACCTTCCCGATATCCAATCCGCATTTCTGAAAAATGTGGCTTGTTTTGGCTGAAAAAAAAATGAAAGTGTCTAATATCTATAATTTTAGGTCGTTTGTATTAAAAAATGTCAATAACAAGAATATCCATCAATTTTAGTTTATCTAGTTCAACAACAGTCACACGACATATAGAACTTGCATTAAATGTGAAAATACTCAGAAATTGTTTGATTTGACACGAAATTTTATTCAATGTCGATTTTGAAATAGATCGCAAAAAAATATCACAACCAAACTGTGTGACGTTACGCGCGGTGTTCGTACCTAAATGGGTAACATGACACTAGCGATTAAAACATTAATTTCTATATCTTTCTTTTCGTTACAGCATTTTCTTTTCTTCAAAAGCCTTTATCTTTTCTTTAACAGGCATGATTTATTCTAAAAATATATATATTGACTAGAAAGCTACTGAGCCAAGGGTTTCTAAGGGAAAGATTAGAGTCATCACTCCGGAAGTTTTTCGGTCGCCAT
>JARWCS010354040.1:0-10934 GCA_034783895.1 Geukensia demissa
ATCCACGAAATCCACGAAAATTGGATCACAACGAATAATAAGTGTTTCACAGTAACAGGTTCGTTCCATGAATTCCATTAGATAACAGGTTCATTCCATGAATTCCATTAGATAATAGGTTCATCAAATCAATTCAATTAGGTAACAGGTTCATTCCTTGAAATCAGTAATGGAAATACTTTTTATTTTGTTTTACATAAATACCTGTTTTATTTTGTAGATTGCACCAAAACAATAAGTAACCTAGCATCACTTGGATCACACATGACATGTCAAATAGATTCCTCCTGTACAGCCGTTGATTGTTGTGTGGACTCGCCAGGTCTAGGAATAACATTTAATGGTTATGTTCGACTGGATCCATGTAACTACAGGATACACATTGGTTTAGAAGATATCCAGTTGGATTACACACTGGTTGACTATACCTTTGGGGTTTCAAAACATTTCTCCCTGAATGAAGTATTTACCTTAGAGTGAGTAAATTAGTATTTTAATTTTAAGAAACTTGACATAAAGGAAGTTTCTAGCTCTGTTTCAAAAAACATGGTTTCCGAATTGTTGTTTCAGTTTTTATGATAAAATAAACAAAATATAGGTCCTTAGGCTAATGTTAGAAATAAAACCATTAAATATATGGCTGGTTACTTGTTTTTCAAAGATTTCATATGGACAAGTGGTTATTCAAAATCAAGTAACTTGTTGAATCAGCCATGCTGCATATCCCTGCGCTTCTCTGGTGTTTGATAGTAAAAAGTGAAATAATAGAAAGAGAACTTTCAGAATATAAAATGTACTGGAAGGATAGCAATCAAGCTTTGATATAATCTTCATTTAGAGTAATTTTTCATGAAATAATAATGATTTTCATTATCTTTTTAATTGGAAACTACAAGTAAATTAGGTTTCACTGTATATTTTTAAACTACAGTCAAACCTGCTGATACGGTTACCTTAATTAAGCAAGAACCTGGTTTTAACAGCCACATTCAATTTCCCTTTGCTAAATAATTCAATCAAATAAAACATTTAATAAACAACCAAATTTCTTTAGCAGGAAATTTTACATCTTCCTTTTGGTGACCTATAAATACAGGTTTGTCTGTATAAAAATTTAGGTAAACATTAAAGGTTGTACATAATTTGTAAATACTTATGATGTATTACAGTTTTGTGATCGACGATCTGATAGCTGACAATGTTTATGTGGTCAGTATGAATGTATCTGTATGTCTGGAGTCGGGAGGAGGATGTGAAGTGTTTACAAAAGTCTTCGAGGACCATCGACTGCCTAAACAGGAGTGTGACTACAATTCTAACTTTGTTATCAATGGTATGGACATTTACATTTTTTCTAAGAAAGATGTTGACAACAATTGAGTTTTCACTTGTTTTCAAAAAGAAATTACACTTTCTTCAGCAATGAAGTATTACATATTGATTAGATTATCAACAACATTCAATCGGTCATTCATATTTCGTTGCACATGTATTTGTTTGTGATTTTTATGAGCTATGCTTGAATAACAAATTCAAGTCATATTTTATATTGTACTTTGCTTTGCCATTACTAGAAAATTACAATACAAAAAATTTAAACACCTATTAAACAGATTTTCTCTTAATCATAAAAATTAATTCCCATGAAAATGAATGAAATCATAGTTAAAAATTTTATTTTTTTTAATTACCTGATCAGGATTTCAGTAATAAAATTTGTTTGTTCCAGATTTCTCATTAACTGATTACTTGGGACAAAAAGGAATAGCTAATGATACTATACCTCTGGATGTGCACACCATTTCTCAGTTATTACATGATACAGCTCTAGCACCGTATATGCTATCAGAAGTATGTGACCAGACCATAATACCATATTCTCCTAAAGACAACCAAGGTTGGAACAGAGCTTGTGAAAACTATGTAGTCTTGCCAAACCTTCCAAGTGGCACCGTCTGCCACCTTACTAGCTCCTGTACTGGTGTCTCCTGCTGTTCAAATTTCCCCAGAATCAATAGGAATATTAACACTCAGCTCAAACTGGATCCCTGTAACCGTAAAATGGTTATCAACATTGAGAAGTATGAGGTTATCATCAGCTTGTTTGGTTACAAGTTTGGTACAGTAGAACGTGTCAAACTTCATGGAGTTATTGGCCTTGAGTAAGTATTTTCTTTTGTTGTTAATGCATTTTGTTAATTTTGGTGGTTATATCATGATCTGGATTTCTCTATTTTTGGATAATTTGTTGATATAAGTATAGCTAATACATCTATTATCCTTTATATAATGAAACATTAAAATTAGAAACTGATAACTTTAAGAAACTTCTGGTTATTGTTTCATACTTTGTTTACAGATTCAAGATTGATGACCTTGCAGCAGAGAGGAAGTATATGGTTGACCTTGACGTGACTGTATGCATGGAAACCAACGGAACATGTGAATTAACCATACCTGTTCTCAGTCATACACAATTACCACAGCAAGTGTGTGAATGGAAAAATGAATTTGTTGATCCTGGTGAGTAATTAGAAGGTTCAGAACAACAGGAAATTTTGTTGTTTTCATTGGTCAAGGTATTATGCATGTGCATGCATGATGCAATTCACAAGGACAGAAGTTTGATTTCAAAAACCCTTCATGTTGAAAACAACAGAAAATCAAGATTTTTAAAAGTTTCTGCCATAATTAACCACAAGACTATAAAATTTTTTTCTAGAAGACGCATACTTCATGATATTGGGAGAGATCAGTTAACTTTGAAAATATTATTAATTGATAAAAAATCTTCAAAATTTAAGCACATTTTTAGATAAGTTATCAATCCAAAAACTTTACATTTTGAAAATGACTTATAGAAATCATGATTTTATATGAATTATAAAAAAAAATTAGATATTTGATTGCCTTAATTTTTATGGTCTTGATGCTTTAAAGTAAATGGAGGTTATGTTTTCCTCACTATAAATTTGAGTAAAAGGATGGACAAGATAGGCATAGTCATTTTGTTCCCTCCCCAACAAAAACCGGGTAGTTTACAATTAATTCCTGCCAAACTTCATTACAGTGCATGTGTTAAAAACAAAAGATAATTTACCATGAATTATTGATGTAATTCATTTTGAACAGAAGGTTTTTCCAGCACTGACAAATTTTTACAATAGTTAAAATTGATAAGAGTTTAATTATATATACAAGGTACATGCATTTCTTCCAGGCTTCCAGCATTTTGGAATTAATAAAGTTGAAATTCATTTGATTTTTGTAGAATTTTCCTTCAGTGGATTTTTGGCAGAGAAAGGTATTGGACCTAATCAAAATCTAGATGCAAACCAGTTGTCGGCATTGATGGAAAAACTAGCTATCGGAGATTTCCTACTGGACTCGCAGTGTAGCAGTTCTGCTGCCCCATACAGTGGTAGTACTAATGGATGGACGGAAAGTAAGTGTACAGAGGCTTTGAAGGGGTCTTTGGAAGAAAGACTTTTTGTGCAAACCATATTCACCATATTAAATGCACAGGACACTGAAAAAATTCATTAATAGAGCTCTTATAAGTGTAGGCCAATCCTAAACTCTATCAAGCCTCCTCTGGAGTTTAGAATGTTGCCATTGTTTAGACTGAAATAAAAAATTCTAGATATGATATGAAATTACTGTTAACTCTTTAAACAAGGTGAGTTTCTTTGATGGTGTAGGACTTTTCTAATTATTAGATTGCCCCTTACAGTATCATTTTACTCTTGTTAGTTATGTTAGAAACAAGAAAGTACATTTCTGCAAGTTGTGATATGGCATGGTGCTCATCCATTTTAATATCAAAATTGAAGTAGGGGATTCTTATTATGTTGAATATGGTATCAGTAAATGCTTGGAACCTTTTATTTGTTTTATTAATTTTTATTGAATTTTTAAAAAGAAATAAATTATTTAGATCTGCATATATAAAAGATGGAATATGGAATATGTGTCAGAAATGTACATTCCATATTTGACATACATTTATAACAAATATTAAATAGCCAAATTAAATGGTGTGTAAAGTGCTTTTATGGATTTACCTGCATCAGACATGCTGTGGGTCAAAAATAGGAAAGTCAGTTAAACTGCATGAATTTCTTGTGACATCCTTGGGCCAAATGAAAATATACAGTTCATGACCTAATGAATTCTGATAAGCCAATATTCACAAATACAAGAAGCAATAAACCTAATGTCCTGCTGAAAGTAAAAGAAAATGATTCCTTTGTCCACTTCCAATTGATTGAAATTTTATGTACATATGTATATACTTCTTTTTATAGCCTGTCCCCTAACCATGGCAACATTACCAACAATCTCAAGTAACGCAGTGTGTAATATTGGAACTGACTGCACCACAATCTACTGTTGTCTGCAGGATGATAGAATCGGCAGAACGTTTGAAACCTATGTCAAATTTGAACCATGTCTGTTTAGACTCAGTGTTGGAATAGACAAACTGACCTTCACTACATTGTTGTATGATTATGAATGGGGACAGCTTACAGAAGTCTGGTTGTTTGGTTACGTCAGAATGGAGTAAGTTAACATTTTATTTTGGGAACATTTTGTTATACAGTCTTTAAATGAGAGTGGTGAGGGGGAGGGGGTGGGTGGGGTTACACGCAAAGATGTACTAGAAATAAAATGTCATATTAGAACTTGGCTTTTACCTTGCATTTGGATCAATTAATACAGAACTTAATGTATAATTACCCGCTAGCACTACAACACCAGAAATTAAAAACAGCAAAAACTTTTTACAAAAATATCTATGCACTACCCTCTTAAATGATAATCCCTTATTGTCGTAGTTTTTAAGGTCCCTTTTAGCAACATGATTTAAGATTTTATGTAAATATTCCCTAAATTTAAATTGCTATTCTTTCATATTGCCAAAATTTGGCCTGGTATCAATAGTGCCAATATAATGAGGGTTCCCTGAAGTTTTTTTTAACAGAATATTTGATCTTACAGGCTGAACTCTATACAGGTCTGGGTTTTATGGATGGTCTACATATCCACAAATCCCTTACAAAATATAGTACCTCAAGTATGCATCAGAATATATAAACTTTTTAAGGATGTTTGCAGCTGATGATGGATGTTAAAAATAACAAGATTTTCAAAAGCTTATGATTTCTTTTAAGATCTTTCACATTTTAACAAAAGAAGCAGAAAAAAATTCTTGGTCAATGTGCTCTTTTTTGAGATATACGCTTTTTAAAATTTGGTGTGAAAAGGATTTCTCTTAATTTTCATAGGTTTTCCCTTAGTAGATTCTGTCCATTGAAACCCAATAGGGAATAACAAGAATTTCATAAAAACTTTTCAGATGGCATTTATAAGTGTGTTTAATGAAATTATGAAAAGAAAACTATAGGTAAAAAAATATAAATGCTGTGAAATGGAAAAAAACCTAGGGGAGTTTGAAATTCTGAACAAAATGGCTAAACATGAGCAGTGAACATCCTTAATTGAACTTTTTTATAGGTTTGTTGCAAGAGATTTAGCAATTGAAGGTGATTACCTGATTGACATGACCTTGAAGATTTGTCGTGAGGCAGATACAGACACCACACCATGTGCCGTAAATATACCAATACTGGATAAATTCAGACTTCCAAAAGTACCATGTGATTGGAACTCGGATTTCACTACCCCAGGTTAGACTTATAAAATGCCGTATTGAGCAGCCTTTTTTGTTGTACTTTGCTATATACCATAGTGATTTTACTTGTACTTTATGTTATGTAGGTGTTAGTTATCTTCCCAAATAAACTTTTAATTTCCAATGAGATAATTACATAAGAAAGAGAATTATTACACACATTCATAGTGAAAAGTTTTTCAATTTTCATCACTTGACCAAAATTTGACTGGATGTTGGTAATGAAATTAATACAATGTATTGATGGCACAATGGACAACAGTTTGCAGTAACAATATTTTTACCTGGTCTCATTCTGCAAAAAAAAAATATTTTCAAAAAAAAATATTTTAAGGTTTTGCAACACTGTGTATCTTTGATTAAAACTTGGCATTTTTATGGAATTTTTATTTTATTTGAAAACAGGTTTCTCCTTCGCATCATGGCTGACAACAAATGGTGTAACGAGAACAGAACCTCTACCTTCTACAGTGGCAGCCAAATTAATGTCTGACACTGGAATAGCTGCTTACTTGCATGAGCCACCATGTGACCAAACAGGCAGCACTTATTCTGGGGCAGTAGGTGGCATCAAGAATGGTAAGATACTTAAAAATTTATCTGATTTTAAAATGTTGGTGTTTTTATATATATTTCCCATATAAGTATTTTTACACATTTATTACACTGGGTTTATATTAAAATTCATTTCATTCTTCAGTTTAGACTTCAGTTTCATTTTAGTTGCACCTTTTTTAAGGCCAGAATTAAATTTACCAAAAAAAGGGACTTGTAGTCTGCAAAATATGGTTTTTCCTTTTTTTCATGAAATATGGATACTTTCTTTTTCTTTTTTAATGTTATTGTAAATTTTACTTTGTGTTTTAGATTGTGGACAGTCAGTAGAAGTCCCAACGTTACCATCTGGTGTCGTCTGCACAATCTCTGCCACAACTTGCACAGGGTTAGACTGTTGTATCACCATACCGCTAACCAACAAGACCATGAACTTTTATATTAACATGAACCATTGTTACCAGGATATTACTGTAGGAGTCGAGTCAATGTACAGGACATACAAACTGTTGGATTACACCTTCGGAACACCAGAACATTTCAACCTTCTAGGTGTTGGCAGAATGGAGTAAGTTTGTAATTTGATGATGGAATAAGGCCACGTACACACCCAGGGTGAAACTAGTGTAAAACTAGTTTAGGAGATTTTTCAAACAAATTCCATTGATAGAACGTAACCAATCAGAGTTATTGATTATATTGTGTTAAATGAATTCAATCAGGTATAGTTTTGTACAGAAAACATGTTTCACATGACCAGTGTGAGCACGACCTAAGATGTACAATGTACATTTATAGCCTATCAAAAAAACTGAATCAGAAATAAATGGTACATTTATATTTCACACATTTTAGAAGCATAATATAGAGACTGCTTTGAATTTTAACAAAACAAACTCTGCTTATAAAATAAAGTCATTGAACAGAATGTATTTTTGGCATGCATTAAAGTAAAAAGTCAAAACATTTTACATGTGAATGCAGCATTATTTTAAGTTTACATACTTTTTTCTACTTAAAACAATATGTAAGTTATTTAAATATTATTTCTTTTGTATTTTTCTGTGTTATTTGTTTTTGTTTATTGGTTGTACTGTTTCCTTCAGAAACTCAAACATAATGTTTCAACCAAAAAGGCAAAAGAAACCAGGAAATTTTGTTTTGTTCATAAGAAAGTATTTCTACTACTCTTACAAAATTTCACTTAAATTTCCCACTTTAGAAAATTTAAAGGTTTGGCCTGTCAATTTTAGGTACAACATCGAAGTATTGGTTGGAGAAGGAGCCTATATAATGGACATATCATTTGACTTCTGTCTGGAGTCTGTTGGCGACTGTGAATTTAACCAGACCATTATAGAAAACGTCAAATTCCCTCAGAAACCTTGTACTTGGGATGACAGTTATAGGGCTAAAGGTAAAAACATTATGTCAGTTAATTATATTTTAACAGAACTGCATCATATACATTGAAAAAGTATTGTTATAACCTATTGTATGTGAAGATTAATTTGAAATATTAAATAATTCAACAGTCATATTTTTACTGTAGTTATTTATAACCTTTACTACATATAATTCAAGTGTTTTATTCTAGATAAATAAATTTAACAAAAAAAGCAAAATATTATAATATTTTAATATATAATAGAGTTATGTTTGTTTTACCCATTTGTTGTTGTTTAGACTTTTCCTTGGATCAGTGGAGTAGAGAGCGATCTATCGATACATCAGTTACCTACCCAGATTATTATATCTCCGAACTTCTGCAAACAGTAGACCTGACCAGTTATTTACAGACCTCCGAATGTTCTCGCACAGCCTCTCCTTATGACTCCCCAACAAACGGCTGGAAAAAAGGTAATAAATTGATAGTTGTCGTTAAGATTATCTCCCTTGTTAGTGTTGACAGTTGCTGTGATTAACTGACAGACTGTTCCTGTAATTTAAAAAAAAAAACAGAACTGTTCCTAAATTTCATTGATATTTTATGGTGGTAAGTGATGGTATTTCTTTGTTCAACCCAGAAATTCTTGGAAATTAACAATTATTTCAGTATTGTTCATTTAATGTCCTATTTTTGCAGCCAGGTAAACATTTTTCTCTTCTTTTTTTTCACTGCATATTGATGTAATAGTAATTTTTATATTTTTCTATAACTATGGTCATTGTTTAAAATGCTGTATCATTTCACAGAATTTGTATATTTTGTTAACAGAATGTGCTGATGTTAGCGTGGAAACGATATCAACCAATCCGATGACTTGTCGTTTGAAGTCTGACTGTGCCAGCATGAGTTGTTGTTTAGATGAATCGTTTATTGACAGATCTTTTGAATTGTTCTTTGAAATTGATGACTGTGAGAAGAAAATATTTATTGGCATTGAAAAACTTGGATTCCATATTCCTCTTCACGAGTTTGAATTTGGTAAATATTTTATTATTTTATCCTTTTTTTTGCCCAAACTTGATTGAATAGAATCAGCTTTTAAAGTTCTTTCAGTATTTTGTTGCATGTTCTTGAACTTTGCTTATTTCAACATCTAACTCTTTTAACAATTCTGTGCCATCAAAGCTAAATCTACTGAAGTTTGATTTAAACTGTTACAGAAGAAATTTGGCATCATTTTTGTAAATATAACATGATCATAATAAAATTTAAGGATTTGTTTTATTTGAAAAAATAATAATTTTGTTGTTTATTTGTGGAAGTAATCTTAAGACTAGTATATTCAAAATTTTCAATTAAACTCGACATGTTCCACTTTGTGTTTGAGTCATTGGAAAAGTAGTTTAAAAGCTACTAAATATTTTTAGGATCCATAAGAAACTGTATTAATTTAATTTTTTTCAGATAAATGGCATGAATTCAGCTTGGTGAAAACAATTAGAATTAGGTAAGACCAGGCGAACAGTTTCACAAATAGTCCTAAGACTGACGCTTACTTGAAAGTCCTGAATGATGTATAAGTTAAGACCACTCAAAACACTTACGACCCTTAGTAAAATTTGATTAAATTTCACTGATTTTACATGGTCTACTTATGTATGCTCACCTAGAGTACTTGACTGTTTAGGGCTAACAAAGAGCGTTAAATTGAATATTAGCTGCTTCTCCGAGCATTTAGACTAGTCACCTTTAAGTTGAAATAATACAGTTTATGTTTGGCTGGGATGGTATGTCTTCCTTTGTAAAACTACCGTTTTGAGCTAGCATGTTTTAAATCAAATCTGACTTTGCTCAGTAATAAGAATAACTGTAAATATGGGACGATTTGTTTGGAAAAATATATTAAAAACTTTTAAAGTGCACAAAAATTTGAAATATTTGTTATTAAGAGAAACATGCTCCTCAGTAACCTTTTTGATAATTGAATTTGAATGATTACATGTTGAAAATTTTTCAGGTATAACATATATGATCTATGGAGTCAAGGAGAATACATGGTATCCATGACAATCGCCTCGTGTTGGGAGATGTATGGTGACTGTGCCTGGACACAGACTGTACTTGACTATGCTAGATTTAAGAAGCAGACTTGTGCTTCTCAGATGGCATACAAAACACCAGGTAGTTATATGTTCCATGAGTTATTTGAATGGAAGAACAGCAATTAGTGTGCCAGCTCTTGATATATTTTGTGTATCAGATATTGTTTAGGATTTTTTTACTTAAGCAGCAGTCCATATCAAAAATGCTTTGTCAGCTGTAACATTGATACATGGTGGTGAAAAACCCACCAATCAGAAGATGATTTTCCCAACTACATACCTAGTATTTTAACATGATTATAGTCATTTGTTAGTCAAAATTTGTTTTTTTGAGAAAACCATACATTAATTTCCATTGATTTTGTAAGAAATCAACCATTTAACAATGATAACTCTTTAACAAGTCTTTTTTTGTACAATCTATGTACTTAAAATCTTAAATGTACAAAGTTTGAATGACAAAGACTGGTTATGTATATCTGAACAGTGTCTAAATTGAAAACAAGTTTAGTTTTTATTGAATTTTTGATACAGATAAATCTCCTCCTGTCTTATATTTTATTTGGACGAGTGTTTACATCAAAGTGTAAAATCGTTCGTTCCACTAGAACTGATGCCTGAAACATACCTATTAGAGTTTGATATAATTAATAATAACTATAGACATGTGACTAATATCAGAAGACTTTGACACACAGATGAGATTATTTGGCAGTTAACATTTAATCATTGCCCCATCACACATGTAAAATTTGAGTTCGATATTGAATATAGTGTTAGAAATTGTCTACTTTATTGGATGAGATTTACCATTATATAAAATGAAACCTTTTACAAATTTTAGGATTCTCTCTTACTACTTGGGCTGGAAATAATGGCATAGATAAAAATGCAATGACTGATTTGGACATTAGCCGACTGTACGACGAACTTGATGTCGCATGGTACATTAAAACACCATCATGCAACAAGGGTATGGCACCATTCACGTCATCTGGTTGGAACAATAGTAAGTTTCATTATTGTATTTTAATTTTGATTACAGTGCACCCTTGATATATTGCAATCTTTGTGATCAGGCCAAATTTAGGCAATGTGCAAGGGTGGGGTATTTCTATGGAAACTATAGTGATTTTGGAAAAAGGGACCTTGCAAAACTGTGGCAATAATTGAGGGACTCTTATTATAGAGG
>JARWCS010354051.1:0-10934 GCA_034783895.1 Geukensia demissa
TTTCGTTTCATTTTGTTGGCCATGGTTTTGTCTGTCTTCCGACTTAACGATTTCTGTCTGCCCCTTTGGTATCTTCGGATTCCTTTAACAATCGCTACTCGAGAAGCATAGATCAGTCCTCATAATGACATTATACCGGCAAAGCCGATTGTGGTGCCATTCATAAATTTGCTATGTTGTTTCTTCAGTCGAGAAAAAAAAAACATATGGATTCAGCAGCATTGGCGTCAGCAGTTAATCATGTTAATAGAAAACCATTATAGCGGATACAGATTCCTAAATAACGTACATGCTTTGAGTGGAATACAACATACTCTAGGGTAGCTGCAATAATTTGACAAAGATGAGGTTTATTAGAATCTCACATCTGGGACAATCGTATCCATGCCGGGGGCGACAAGCAACATGCATTTATTACCGCCAAATTTTATTTTCCTTGATAGTTACCATAATATCGATTAAGTTTTATTTTAACTCCTTCGCGGAAATATTATATGCTTATTTTAATATAAAATGCTGAATTAACGTTAATTGTATTATCTAAATGGTGCAAACACGCCGATTTTTTAAAAGCGCAATTTTGCACGCGCTAATTGTCTGTTACGTTGTATAATGGTTACGATGGAGTTCAGAGAGTGTATGTGTATTTACGATATAAAATGTGTAAACGCGGATGTCTTAGATTTTCTCGTCTTGAAATTTAGATAATGTTAGACTCTATGTGTCTTCCATTTTCCTCTGGTTAATTAGTCAAGATGATCAAATAAAAGTCATATGTTGTATAGTTAATTGCAAGTTCATTTATCAGTTACGAAATGAAAGTTTCAGACAAGATTCTTGTTTTGATATGCAGAAGTGCTGGAGGAAAACGTACTTCAAAAAAATGAAAAAGCAAATTGGAAAGAAAGTTATTAAAATAAAATTCAATTAGTGTAGTTTAAATTCGCCATCAATCTGGACAAATATATTTTCAATCAAAAAGTTAAACATGCATAAGATAATCCTTGTTTTTTGTGTTTGATTAAGTTTGGCATTAAACAAAGTAGGTTTGTTTTTCTACGGATAAAAATAAAACTTACGGGTACAAAAATGTCTTTTCTCTTCCGTTTCCTTGTTGAAAGATGGGACACATGTTCCGATGGCGTTAGTAGTTACTTCCGGTCCCGAACAATTACCTGTATTCAACAAAAATGAAATTATAATAAAACATTTGAATGTTGTATTTTGTTAAAAAATGTGGAAGTTGAGCGGTGTCACAGTTCATACTTCTTTTAAAGAAAAGCAAGATAAAACGAAACAGCTACACAAAAAGAGAAAAGTATATTTATACAAACGGCAACCTCAAGAACAGGATGGGACTCGACATAGTCTTACACAAAAATCGAATATTTAAACATATATATATTTTAGTAATGTGAACCCCTAAAAACCTTCAAATGTCTAGGTGGTGCGGAAGTGTAAGCAGTTGCTGGTTTTTTAACGACACTCGGTGCCTTTTTTATGAATGGAATAAGCAAAAGATATTCTATCAAGATGCTGATTACAATCTCATGTAGGTGAAAGCGAACAGCTGGTCTAAATGATACAACGCTACTCTACAAACCACAGAATACGTCGAAAACCGGCCAACAAGAATGTGGTGTCGATCGTAAAATATCTGGAGAGACAGCATAAACAAGGAATAACAAATGCCTGTTTCGGCATTTTCTGAGCCAATGACTGAACTCTGTCAAGAAATTCAATGTGTTGTACACTGGTTTTAGGATCGAGTATGAGCCGCGAAATATATATGTCATAAGCTGAGACAAGACATAATAAATTTTAATGTGAATTTAAGGGTTAAAATTCATCTTACTAACCCTGCTATGTTCAAGCACAGTCAACTGAAAAAAGCATAAACGAAATAAACCAGTTTATATACTAATCGAACTATTTGGTAATTAGTAGATATCTGACCAAAAGAAATTAATTTGGTTAAAAAACCCCATGGTTATCAGTGCATTAGGTTTGCCTTTTCACTTGTGCTATTTTGCATCTTTCGGCATCTAAGAAACAACAATAAACAATGAATGAGTGTCTTTATAACAAGCAAAAAGCCATAAATTGCTTATTCCCTAATTTTTATAATAGGTACCATCTGTCGTTTTTTATGTCTG
The DNA here is from genome assembly GCA_034783895.1 of Geukensia demissa. Classification (NCBI taxonomy): domain Eukaryota; kingdom Metazoa; phylum Mollusca; class Bivalvia; order Mytilida; family Mytilidae; genus Geukensia; species Geukensia demissa. The sequence continues at coordinate 2,157 of JARWCS010354051.1, forward strand.
TTATAATCAGCAATGCTTGAGTACTTTTGTGATACAAACGTCATGCGGTATTTTCCCTTGCGCAACATGTTGCTACATTTCTGCACCCCAATTTGGTTATTGTTTTGAATTTCTTATCCACTTTAATAAATGATCAGATTTTACCTTGAACTCTGACTTGCCGTAAACGTGACATCGTTATCCTGTAGTTGTAGCCGTTATGTGTGAATCGTTGGACATACGCGGGTCTTAAAAGTTCATCATTTTCGGTTTCCCACCACTTCGGGTATATGGCACGATTAAAAGTTGTTCTAATGTAATCATAAATTTCATTAGTGGAATTTGGCTGCAAGAAAAAAATCTAACTGCTAAACTTCATCTTATTAAATTTATACGCTTTACTAGAAAAATTCTTTCATAAAGTTTCAATCTTCATGCTATTATGTATACAAATAAAGCAGTAAAAAATTCAAACACACAATTAAAGTGGTTTATTTGCAATGTCAAATTGCAAAACTGGCAACCGGCTGTCACAAAACAACAAGAAAGGTGATTAACACATTTTCGAAATAAGAAAAACTTCTACACTCAACTTCGGAAAATGTTGAAATTTTGAAATATTGCACTTCAGAGTTCAGTGTAGAATACCTTTGCGAGAGATCGCATAGTCCAAAGAGAAATGACAAATTCAGAACAAACTAAAAGATAAAAAGGAAACAAAAAGAACAAAGGACTCCACGAACTCCTTTACAAACATGATTAGAATTACGTGCTTCGAAAGGTTATATATAATTAAGCATCCCCTGTTTCGCGCACGTTGTGGAATCCTTTGACTTAAATCCGGGTAAATGTTAACCCGAAAAGAGGTACACTTTTTCATGAATATCCAGTGACAGGTTCACAACTTTTTGAGATGCATTGATACCATATGTAATAAACAAACATGATGTGAAAATTACTTACTTTGTCACAGTGTAACACCTACATTTTTGTTTATTACTTCCTAATGTATAGCCTGTATGTCTGCTTGATAAGAAGCGATTTTCTGTGCAAGGAAATTGACAAATAATTGAGTACAAGAAAGAAGTTTTTAATTGAATTCTTACCACATTAACAGTTGCAAGAGTTTGTAATAGATGTTCGTTTTGTCTAAACGCCGTAGTCACATCATTATGGGAACATATAACAGCTACCAAAATGACATAAAGTAGGATTCCAAGCCATGACTGGAACTTTGACCACAAACGTTTATCTGTTTGTATTCGTTGACGAGCGGCAACAAACTCAGCGGTTTCCTTTTCTATTCCAGGAAAATCTGGATAGTCCACCGATGTTGTTATTGGTTGTTGTTCTACCCTATCTGCAAAACCAACACCCGTTAATAGTTGTGATTACACAGAATGCAGCCCTGCAATCTTATTTAATGACCAGCAAGTTCATCTCTTGTCTATTACAGTCGACTTAGTTTAAAGTTCACGGAAAGACTTCGAAACACACAGTTTTTGTCCATATCTCCATGATTTGGCTTTTTATTACGATTTGTGTAGATTTTAGTACTTCGTGTATACTATGTTTGGACGTAAGAATTCCTGTTCTCAAGTACTACTCCTGAGAGGTCACTCCTTAACATGTACAGATAGCATATAAAAATTCTTTAATATCTATTAAACATTGGTAAACCCGTATTTTAAAACACGTGGGAATTTTACAAAAGTTTTATTTTTGTCCTTTTCATCCAGGATTTCTAAGCAGCTTAAAATCCTTTTCGAATATATAATGGGATTTATGACCTAATGTACACCAAACTAAATTTTCCACGACTTAAGTCAAAATATATCGAAAGTTCAGCTATGAAGTATGACATGTTATATATTGTTGGAATTCTAATTTTTTGCCGCAGCTCATCCTGCAGTTAACATTTTTGTTTTCCTCAGCATAAAATAATTTCCCATTACCCTTCTATGTTAAATTTTCAACATTGAAAAAAACTGTCTCAAAATGGCATGTTTTCTTAAATAAATATCTCGGTTCAGTGTTATAACCAGAATATAATTCAGCTTTATTCCTAAAAATTCATCTTTTATCTGTCATAAAACCACAAAAAATAAAAATTTTATCATGGCATGTTACCCGACACCATTGGTTTATTGCACCATCAAAATGAAGCAAATTTACAAAGTCGAAAAAATTAACATTACAGTCTATGGGGAAATTTTTTATCTTAAGTTAAAATGATTTTTTTACAGTTTCAGCTGCGGCTGAATTCCAACGATATATAATATGATATATTTCACTGAAAAACTTTTGATACAGGTTCACTTTTGTTGTGGCAAATTTCGGTTGGTGTTCTATAATTTCCTTAATTGGGGGTTTCAATCCATTGAATTTGAAAAATAACTTTTTAGGTAAAGTACCCTCAAATTTTGGATATTATGCCTTAAGCTGGTTAGCAATTACCGATAGTGGGACGTGTAGACTACAAGACGGTATCTAAGTTTTTGTGACACCACCACTGTATGTCGGCGTTAACCCCACCAAAACCCCAATCTTACGTTATAAATATTTTTTACTTGATTTTTAAAAGCTTTTATTTTGATTTTTCATACTTTCATTAATATTAATTTTTACTAGAAAAGGAGAGTTTTGTTGTGTAGCTATCTTTAAGGTTTTATGGTAATGTTATACTTTTTATTACATTATTAAAAACTACTATTGGTCGACTGTTAGTATAGGAGATAATATAAGCCAAACGAAAAAAAAAATCTTATCCACACAAATGGAATAAGAATGACAAATCCAGCTGAAAAGACATTTACCATGAGCAATATGATGAATGAAGCCTTCGTAACTATGATTGTAAACGGTGTAAAAGTTTAAGACTGAAATTCAAACTTTGAAAAATTAATTAAAATGTCAACCGAAAAAACAATTCTGCATTCTTTGCCTAAAACAGACAAAAAAGATTTTTCTAAACATTCATCACTTACCAAGATCCGTCTCGTGTGTTGTTACAATATGTGGCACTGGCGTGGATTTTTCAGACAATTCTTTTTTGGCCGTCTTTTCAAATAAACATGCAAATATTATTGCCAATAATATCGCCTACAAAAATATAAAAATGCTTACATATATATCAAAACATATAATGATTAACTATCGGTCTCTAGTACGAGGGTGGGGTGCTGCCAGAAAAGGAGCGTGTTCTTGATTTCGGAGAATACGCAGTTTATCAATTTAATTGGTTTTGTAGACATAAACTTTAACCTAGTTTCTTTTTAGTGTTTGTATTTTATTGATTTCGAATGAACATCAAATTTAAACAAGAAGTAAACATTTTATATTGTTAGTAATTGATAAGTGAATTTCTTCAATCGAGATATTAAAGAATTAAAAGTCATCATTCAGATAATTTTTCTGCCGCCATCAAGGCTTGGTTGGCCGGTACGGAATTTTCATTTCACAAATGACAATAAATGTCCGTTTTTCTACCGGTGCTTGTGACTGACATCTAATATTACTACTGGGTTACACCAGTGGAGTGACAGTTGCTTCAGCTTCCGGAGCACCTGAATTGTTGTGTCTTTGTTACTCTAGTTTTAGTTTTAAATTGCATTGTTGCGTTTAATATGTTTGCCTTTTGTTTCATTAAGATGGCCAGGTCTTGTGTGTCATCTTAATTTATTTCTATCTACCCCTTTGGTATCTTCGAATTTTTTAAAAATACATGTAGTCATATTCGGAGCCTTGGCGATAAGTTGACAGTTCAAAAAATCGAAAAATCGAGATTGTAGAAGCTACGATTATCAATGTTTTAACAATATTAGATTTTGCTTCTCCCCTTTTAAAAGAACCGGTCGAAATTATCTATCTGGTGCAATTATCTATCCATATAATTTATTGATCAGCTAAATGACCGGAACAAAATGTTAATAGAAGCCGAAAAATCACAGGAACTCACGAATTCATGTGCGGTCATATGTTCATGATGATCGAGTCATTATATTGTTAATTTTATAGATATAATTTTTCTTTGTTCGTCCCATCGGAAAGGAATACAAAAAAGGCTGCACCCACGATGTTACGTTTTGCAACAATATTGTAAAACGTCTGAGCTGTTCAGTCTTATTGTAAGACGTCGCAGCTGTTCCGTCTTTTGTAAGACGTCGGATCTCTTTCGTCTTATTGTAAGACTTTGGAGATATTCCGTCTTATTGTTAGACGTCAGACGTGTTATTCTTTTTATACGACACAGACGCTGTTCTCATAATAAGACAAGGGAGCTGTTCTGCATTAATGTAACACATTGGAGCTGTTCCATCTTATTGTAAGACGACGGAGCTATTCCGTCGTATTGTTAGACGTCGGAGCTGTTCAGTGTCATCGTAACATGTCGGAGTTGTCCCGCCTTATTGATAAACATCAGAGCCATTCTGTTTTATTGTAAAATAACTGACCTGTTCTGTCTTAGTTAGTTGTCAGAACTGTTCTGTCTTATTGTAAAACGTCAGAGCCGTTCTGTCTTATTGTAAGACGTTTTTTTTCTTATTGTAATTCGATGAGTTTTAAAACCCACTTTGTGAACTAAAACATCTGTAAGATGGGACATCATCATTTTTTTACAACTATCTATTCCTTTTTCTAATTGCAAAAATAGTGTTTTATTCTTTGTGGCAAAGATTTGTATATGTGCATATTTCTTTCAAATAAAATACATATTTTCCTGAAAAATCAGTAAAATTGTTAGGACTGTGACAGCATATTCTTTAAAATTAGGTTTAAATATATTTCAAATTAATGTATAATACTTCACACATTTATATATACCTACTTTAATAGGTTCCAAAACTAGCACACTCTCGAATATTGAAATCACAAAGGAAACCATCCATTCCAGTGATTTCGGACCACCCCACTGCAGCGAATACAAAAATACAAATGTAGAACTGGTACTAACGCATATAAATATCAAAATATACGCACAAAATATAGTCCACCATGGAACATAACAGCCATTCGCTTGTTCTCCTTTAAATGTCCTATTCCTGAATATAAGGACTAATATCATACTTGGCACTAAAGCAATTAATGCGGACATGAAACTAACATAGAACTGTTTATAATTTAGTCGGAATGGTCCTAATGTGATCGTCACCAGTTTATTGTTGTCTGGTGTATCATACCACATTGCAGAGGCTATCATAGCAAGGAACAGTAGTGCCACCAGACACGATAGTCGCTGCACTCGTGTAAATCGGCTGAAACGCGGTCGTTTAAACAGTGAAACCCATAGATGATCATCAAACAATTTTATCTGACTCAAGTTAAAAAACAATGTTTCTGTCTCAAGAGTTTCTTCATCAAGAACATTTATAGTACACCATGTTCTTCCGTCATCACGGTTGATAGACAGCCATTTTCCACAAAGGAATGTATACCTTTAAAAAGAAAAATACATGAGGAGCATTTTGCGATAAATTCTTTCATTAGCAATTATTCTTTAATGGTTTTTTAGGTTCAAAACTATACTTTAAGAGATAAAATCCAAATCTTATCGCAGAAAATTGAAGTCATATTTCAACTACAGGTGTAAGCTATATTAAAAAAAACCAAAGGAGTAGGTTCACTTTGGGTAGTTTTTTGCCGTGAATTTCCATGAAAAATAAAGTTTTAAAATATTGAATTATGTTCTACCAAGATATATCACACACTGTTCTGAATATGAACTTTATGATGAAGTCACTATGACATCACAAATCTGCTTAAGAAGAGAAAAAATCCTATTTGACCGATTTTAGGCCATTTTTGGGTGTGTTCTTGCTTCAGATGACTTGGGCCACAAATGTCGACCAAAACGATTTTTTGTTGAAACCTTTATCTGATTTTCATGCAATTTATTATCTGAAAATATGTTCGGTCGAGCGGTGCGGCAATTCCTTTTTGGAAGCAATACTATCCGAAAAATGTAAGAAATACGACATTATTATGATAATCAGAATTTTACTTATAATGTCTGGGCAAGTTTTGCAGTAATGATAATGCGTTGTCGGAAAACATTTGTTGCTCAAATATTAAAGTTTTTAAAGTAAAAAATGAAATTTTGGAATAAATAGACATATTGTCTAGGGTTAAATTACGGCCTTAGTGAACCTACTCCTTTGTGCAAGAGTGGTACACTTACATATACGTATACATACTCAATTTACCCTTTATACGCACACGTTTTTAATGAACCTCAATCTCCATACGAATGGTACTCTTGGTGATAGTATGTGCACATCGGGGACGTTATGTAGTCATTTTCATTTATAAGATAGTGAATTAAAAAATACAAAAAAGTTCTTAAAACTTCCAGAGTGATGTTTAGATTTACTGTCTTAAGAAACACTTTTTTTGATATCCTAACTAGAAGTTAAGGTAAAGATTAAGTATTTCCTAGTATTTGATTTTGTGAATTTGAAAACACAATATTTTTTAAAATTTTGTTTGTGCTTTTACGTTCATTTTGTAGATGTATAGATATACATGTATTACAATGTAAAAGTTCTTTTTGTGAAGGTGTTATGGGAAAAGTCCCATTTAAAGAGACATGATTAGTTTACATTTTTCAATTTTAATGTTAGCATCTAATGTACAAAGATTACAATCAATCAGTTTCAAATGAAGAGCTTATGATTTAACGGAATATTATAAACAATATTACTAATTTCAAGAGTAACCTCAATGGACCAAGGTGTAATAATTAAAGGTATAATCATTAGATGATTTGTCGATTTGTATAAGAAACAAATCAAACATTATGCAGTTATTGACTTGGTCTGAGGACAACAGCTATTTTGTTTGACCCTAGGATTGAACTGATGCCCGACGCCGTAGGCTAAGGGCACCAATTTGGTCAGAGGGGCAAGAAAAACAGCTGTTGCCCGAGGATCCAGTCTTTTACTGTTTTGTTTTTGTTTTTACCTTTTTTGATCAGAACTGATCTCATGACAGCCAATATAGATAATAAGCCATGCCCACGCGGTCAATAGACAAAACTATTGACCGGGTCAGCAGTTCTAGAACTGTTACCCGCTGCTATAGAAAATCATAGCTGTTGCAAAACAGTTAAAATATTAATGCTTTATTGTAGTAACGTTTCGTATCAAGATTTCAAAAAAGTACATTGTATAACAAATACCTTTCCCTGTTCTCTGCTTTGGTAACAGTTATTTTCCGTAGATTCCATGACGTATCCTTGTCAATATTATCATGCCAAACCTGCATTGTTTGTAAATCTCCAAGGTCATTTTCAACTCTCATTTCGAAGTGAGATGACGTACCACGTCGAAAATTCTATATATAATAGGTTGAAATCATTTAATAAACAATTTGCCATGGATAAGATTTTGTCATTTTATAAGTTGACCATAGTTGAAAAATTAAATTAAAAAGTCAACTTTATCTATAAAACAACAGGGAGAACGGACAAATTACTTATAATATTCCAAATAGTGTAATTTCTTCCCACTTTATTCGGGTCATTGTATTGTCCAGTGTAGAATACTCATGTAAGAGATCAGAAGTGCATAGTCCATAGAGATAAGACACATTTGAAGCAAACTAAAAGACAAAACGAAAACAAAAAGAACAAAGGCTTGGAATCCACGAAGTCCTTTACAAATCAGGAGTGTGATCAGTTGCTCATGAAGGGTAAGCATCACCTGTCTTTTACGCAACACCCGTCGTGATTGTTTTAATGTCAAAATCGGTGTCAAATCAGTATGTCAAAATCAGGCGTGTCAAATTTTGAAGGAATGCACGAATTCCCATATAAACAAGAGTGTGATTAGGTGTCGTGAAACGTGTCTTGCGCGCAACACCAGTCGTGGAATCCTTAAACTCTAATCCGGATTAACGTCAATCCGCGAAGAGGACAACTTATTTTTGTATTAGCGCTAATATTTCCATTACTGTAATTTGTTATTGGTTAGTTTTCGGTATGAATATGTAAACATTATCGACTTTAGATACGACTGACAATGAGACCGCTACCTTTAAGACCAATAATATATAATTTATTCTTGACCACACCTTGATCGTTTAACTTTTTACATCTAATATACTTTGTCTTCTAGATACATTATTCAATTAGCAATGAATGTTTGATAATTATATGATAAAAGCTTAATAACATTAAAAACAAAGATTTACAATGACTTTAAATTTTAATATTTTACTTGACTTACGTGTCGAGTTCCGTCATCAAGCTTCCGTGTTCCTGACGCCCCTGATTTTCCAATCACATTGATATAGACTGATGACTGTATTGTTCTTGACGAGGTAACCGATGTTTCAACAGCAATGTAATATACAACGCGGGCAGAAATAGGATTATCAACCAAAGGCAGATATCTCCACTGAAAGAACGATAAACAAAATTACCATTAATACTGACGAATAACCAGTCGAAGCTGCCATGCTGCATATCCCCGCGCTACTATGATGTTAAATAGTATAATGTGAATGTAAATATTATCAGATAAATTGTAATTTCCAAAATAAAAGGGTGGGCAGACCTCTGGGGGCATATGGAACTTGTCTTTCCGAGCAGACTAAGAAAATATATATGGTTAAAGGGGATCTGAACAGCTTTCAGATATTTTTTAATTCTCATAATAAGGGGGAAGGGCAGACCCCGTGGCTGCTCATGAACATTGTCTTATCATGGCGACTTGATTATATATATATGTTTATCATCCTTCCCTATCGCTATATCGACCTGTTGAACAGTTCAGTAAAAGTTGTATCGTAGCGAGCGCG
>JARWCS010354062.1:887-18863 GCA_034783895.1 Geukensia demissa
CCCCCGGTCATACTGGTTCGAGGTATTAGTTTGGTTCATGAAATATTCCATTGTTTCAGATTATCCGACAATAATAAGTGGAGGTCAACTCCTGATTTTGGACCCTCATCAGCGTTGTTCCGGACGCGTTTGTATGACAATGAAAATAAGCAAATTAGCCAAATATAGAAAAATGAATATGAACGACTGTTATGCAGCTTTCGATGGGATATTTGGGTTTTCTGAAGATACTGTTGAAAGTGGCACTTTTCAGGGGACAATGTTCAGATTTCCGCTAAGACAGACACCAACCGACTTATCAGAAAACGTTTATGATACGGCTAAAGTTAATGAACTTTTTAACGCCTTTCAAGCTGAGGCTGAAGTGGAACTTTTGTTTTTGAAGTGCTTAGAAAGAATTGATTTGTATGTGAATGATTCAGGGCAACACATTGAACCTGTTTTTGCGAACTGCCTTATCTATTCGGTGAAAGTCGCAGACGATTGTATTGAAGAGACGAGAGAGGGAAGGCAAACAGTCATGAAATACCTGAGAACATTTGGCAGAAAAATAGCCGACAATACCGAGAAGAACCACTTCCACATTAGTATTGAGTCGATAAATTCTAAACTAAAATGTAAGAATGATTGGATTGTTTATCATATTTTGAAAGGTGGACAAATGTCTAATGAACTTAGAAATCTGTCTCTTGACGAATCTTTGTCCTATAGTCCATACACAAGTATTGGAGTACCCTTAACAAACTCGAATAATTTCAAAGGGCACGTGTTTTGTCTTATGCCATTGCCGTTGCAAGAGACCAGTATTACAGGACTCCCGGTTCATGTGAATGGCTACTTTGCTCTTAGCCAAAATAGAAGACATGTAAAATGGCCAACTGCAGACCAGACAAAACATGGTACATACAAGGACAAATCGTTGAGATGGAATTACTGTCTTATAAAAGAAGTACTAGCAGATTTATATTGTAACGTGATACAAGATCTGATAAAATGTTCCGCAACCGAAGATTTGAAGATCTCACCCGACGCAGTGGCTCTGGTAGATAGGATGATTCCAGACTACAATCGCGTGACAGAACACTGGAATATAATCTGCGATCCACTGTTTGACCAGCTTCTTAAGAGCAAGTTCTTGTTTACAGAAAACAATGGTGGTAGTTGGATCAGCATAAGTGAAGCTTTATTCGACGTCTTTCCAGCCGACGTGTGTTGCGGTATGTTAATGTTAACTACATTCTCCTTTCGTTTCTTAACCCGGTAATTGGCTATTTGCTATAAGAGATTTTTCATAATTCACGTATAGGTATTCTTACGTATCGACCTATCCCAAAATACAAAAATATGGTGTAAGTTAATGAGCTATTCTGCACTGGAATAATTTGAAATTCATTAACACTATCCCATCCATCGTTCAAGATGAGTCACAAAAACTATAGAATTAATTTAACTGCATAATTGTCCTTTCAAACAGGTAATTATAACTGAAACTGAATTAATAGCCGAACTTATTAAAGTGAATGAACAACATATTTTTCCAGATTTTTTATATCAGCAAAATATTGAAATTTCTGTGTAATAAGTGTAAACGTGCAAATATCACGTGTGGATATTTTACCCCCACACCCATGTGAATACACAATGTTGTTTAGTTATTACTAGAGAAGTGTCTAATTTCGTGAAATTTATACCCACGCGTTCAGTCTTTCAATTCACCTTTCGCGAAAGGTATTGATCGCTTTAACTTGTTTGGGCAAAAATATCACCAAAACATTTTTTGAATTTTCACAAAGATTGAAAATAAAGAGAATCAACTTTGTTTTTAAATATTCTATCGCACATTTCAACTGACATCTTGCGCAAAATAATTGATGTTATACCAGTCATTGCACTTTTTGTACAAATTTTACACAACATTAATATTTCTATGCTTTATAAATAATTTTAGCGTTCACAGAATTTTAGGTAGAATTGAAATCTGGTATTATAACTTTTTTTGGCTTGTAAACATTAGTTTCTGGCAACTTGCTTGTTGAATATAGATCATATTTTTTGCTGATAATTATAAGAACAGGTAAACCCCAAAACAACCAAATGATTTTCGTGCAATCTAGCATATTGAACTCAAATAGATTACCAACATGTATATATACAGGAAGAAAACTGATGTTTCCACCAAGTATTGTGCAAATCAATAGCACAACATAAATTTGAACCAACAATCAACCAAATCGAACAGATCCTTTGTATATTTTGATTGTGAATTGAGTAGAGAATGTGTTGATATCATTGAAAAAACATTTCTACGACTTTGAACTTACAAGATTTAGCACTTTTTGTGTTTGCATGATCCTAGAGCCACCATTTACCGAAAAAATGTCAATTACACTACCTTGTCCGTATACGTGATTAATGACCAATTCAGAAATTTTACATCTGTCTTCGTAAATTATTTTGCGAAAACTAAGCGTTCCCGCAACTGACCTTGTGAAAATTATCAATGGAGTTTACAGAATTAAATTGTATATCTGAATCATTCCATTGTGTCTGTTTTACTTTACAGCGTATTTATTATGTAAGAATAAATAAAAATAAGAAAAAAAAAATGGAAAAAATACCGGATGTCCGCAAATAAAAAAGGTATTGTGTAGTTTCGAAAAAGTAAAAATCATGATAATTGTTATTTACAAGGTTAACCTAGTTTTACGTACACGGTTTAATTGTTTCGGACGATATCGAGCTCGTTACAAAGAGTTGGAGGAGGGGGGTTGGAAGTTATTAACGTCCTACACGGCAAACTAATGCTCTCAGTCGGACGTTGCATTCAGCCCTTATTAAAGAGGTTCGAATTCGGGTGTCTTCTGCCATCTTTGGATTGACTTTCTCTATAATTGCAAATATAAATTCTAGAATGAAAATACTTGTACAAAATTAATCCTGAATTAATATATTGTAATTTCTTATATAATAGCATTATCATTCTCAACATTTCAAGGGGAGGTTACTCCAGTGACTTTATTTTATAAAGGAATGTACTATAATTATAGATTTATTAGTGTAGCAAGAAAATGAGATCGGTGATCTTAACGTTTCTTTTTATTTTTCTGATAAAATATGATAAAACTTTCTTTTCCTGTTTTATTATAGAATTTTATCGTTTTATGTTCTCTATATCATGACAAATGTAGTCAACAGAAAATGGAGGGATTTTGCACAATCTGTTTCTGTAAAACAAGTTCGGTTACATAGACATTTGATTATAATTTTCTGAATAGCACAATATGAATAATCTTTTGACAAAGTATATAAAAATTCTATCGATTTTTATTTAGAAACCCGAATTTCCTTAAAGGCCTTGTGCGAACCCCCTGATTCAACAATTTCTTCCGTTTCTTACGGCGAAAGAGTATATAATCCTTGACATTTACGCCCCTTTTATATTCACTATTTAAAAATCAAATTACCAGTTTTCTTCTGCCTTTACATTTTAACCATATGTAACTTTTATGTCTTAAGCAGTGATCGGTTATCATTTTTTTCTTGTAAGCAGTACGTTTTGTTTTCAGAAACGAGAAAGAGTGTGTTGAAGTTCATGTTGCTGAACAAACAAAATGTTGTTCACGTTCGGGACAGCTTGCTATCACTTCTAAAAGTAAAGGGATATGTTATACAAACCATCTCACCACAGCTGGTGGCCAACGTAACAAAAGACAGCGACTCATTAGTGGAATTGTTAGATGAAGAAAAACTTCAAATACTCCGTTTTCTCTTGGACTATGAAGACTCTAGTGAACTTGATGATATCCCACTTCTCCCTCTACATGATGGGACATTCTCTGTGTTCAGTCGAAATCGTGAAAAAGTTTTTGTGGGCAAAGAAAAAGCAAATCTATTTCCAGGATTAGAAAACCAATTTGTGAGAGAGGAAATCTCCCCAGAGATCTACGATCGTCTTTACAACATCTCCAAACAAGGTTGTATTTAAACTTTATGTAATTTCGTAGAGTTCAATCTGTTGTCAAGGCTTAACAAAACCCACTTATTCTAGAAAACAGGAAGTTGAGATATCAAAGTAAATATAGGGATGGGTTTCATCATGGAACTCAAAATTTTATAACAGACAGCCTGACCGTTTTAGACCAATTAAAATATTTTACTAGTCATATGGTGCATTCTTGTATGGTTAAAAAAGACTTCAACGATAGCAAAGGGGTGTACAGAAATCATTAAATCAGAAGACAGACAAGAAGATGGCCAACAAAATGAAACGAAAGACAAACACAGTACGCACAGCACAAGATTTAAAACCCTAAAGCTGGAGTAACACAAACCCTACAAAAACTAGGGTGAGTTAAGGTGTTCCAGAACGGTAAGCAACGTCTGTTCCACTTGTGGCACCCGTCATGTTACAAGTAGACAAAACCTGTCTTAAGTCTCAACCGGTATAAGAACGGATTTGTAGTTGTTATGACAAAGGGAAGACAGCCATTGTCATTTGTGAAATGGATATTTTACCAATCAATCAAATCATTATGGCGACCGAAACATTTTCGGAGTGATAATTTTAATTTTTCCTAGAAAATTCCTTTGTTCAGTAGCTTCTTGACTGCCGCAAATCTCTATCAATAAAATCCTGATAGGAAGCACATGTCCTGAAGTAGTGTATCAACTGAGAAATACACACTCCGTATGCAAATCCTGCTGGGATGTTGCTACACATGAACTGAATGTTGACGATAGAAAAATCAAATTCATCTCTCTTGTCGTAAAGTTTTGTTGTTAACCCTATCTTACTGTCAATTTCTAGATGTAAGTCTAGGTATGAAGCAGACATTTCTGTTTCTGTATCCGATGGGATAGATGCGGTCAACATAGTCAACAAATAAATTGGCTGGAAGGGGTGCGCAATTAGTCCCCATGGAATTGCCGAAGGTCTGTTAAAAACACGTTTGCAAAACATTTACACTGTTGTCAATCAAGAGATCAAGCATTCTACGAATGTCGTCTTCAGAGTACTTTTTCTTAGAATCAGATTGGTTGATAACAAAGTAAGGTTGCAATGGAATGTATTATTCATGGTTTTGCAAAACCCCACAAGGGGATGTTGCAACTAAGAACAACCCTAATGTGTTCAAAAGTATAGCAAATCAGACAAAAAGATAAATTGTTTGACACAAACAAATTAAATACCTGAAAATCACATAAAAAGATTAAACTATCAATGAAAAAACATAAATATTACACTTGAGCTAAATATATGTAAAACCTTTTTTGATATAATGAATACATTAAAGTAGATGCCATGGATTCGATCGTAATTAATTCTGTGCCCTGAATTTGATGAGTTTAAACATTGAATTGTTTTATGTTTGTTAAGTATTGATATGGTTGTCAGAAGAGAAATTAAGATAGCACCAGATGTACGCAATATTTCTTTGTATTGTTTTTACAAATTAATGAAACCACTTACTGTTAAAAGGACGCAAATTATTTTTATTTATTTATTGTTATCGCAAATATGACCTAATTTTCAATTAAATTGCAAAAAATGTGGAAAAAAATGTCTCATTAATTTCAGGTCGGTACCAACTGTGTGATATCACATTAGCTAATGCCTCCGACATTGCTGAACTCTTGTCGAGAACTATAGATAGAAATTTTGGTAACCCAGAAAATGACTGTTTGGTTTGGAGAAACTTGGATTCGAAAACAACCGGGAAAACCTGGCTCAAACGAGTATGGACATTCCTAGGGAACAGACACTTACGACTTAGTCATTTCCAGGATTTATTTATTTTTCCTGTGATGCCTGAACAGTCTGGTTGCGTTCTAAACGACGATGAAAATCAGTACAAAAACGAGATAACATTATTCAGGTTGTCTAAAAAGTTTATGTTGAAAGCTTACGAGGACTTACGGGAACTCTCAGACACTGTTTGTAGGTGTCTCTATCATCTTAGTATTTTTCCTATTCAGTCAGCTTGGCAAGAAGTTTTAAATCATCCTGACATATGGCAATATGTAAGGAAACCAACAGTTAAAAATGTTTGTCATGCATTGGAAGAGGTCTATTTGAGAAAAACTTGTAATGAATTAATTGACAATTTCAATGAAAATGCTTGTTTTGCAGACAAATGTGAATTCATTGAACTGTTTCGTGATAACAAACTAAATGACAATGTTCGCAAGTTTTTATCTTGTTTAAAACTGTTTAAAGAGAAAAACACGGAAAGGATTGTCTCAAAAAATGAAGTGCCTTTAATCGCTCATTTAGAATCTTTGCCTGTTAAATATCACCAGGAAAATCTTGATGTCCTCCAGAAAGGGCATTATTTATTTGCTTTAAACCTGGGTGCAAAAGAAGTTTGTTTTGAAGAAGCAGTTCTTGATGTTTTGAGATGTGTAGAAAATGGAACAATTTACTCCGATGTGGATCAAAGCAAAGTCGTATATTATGTTATGACAAATTTAAAACGGTTTGAAAACAGATCATTGATTCTTGAAATTTGCAAAAGAATAAGTTTTGTGTTTGACAAACAAGGAACATTGAGAAGAGCAAGCGAATTTTTTGACCCTGAAGATGAATTGCTGCGATCGATCCTTGGCGAAGAACACTTTCCTAATCTGGAAATGACGTGCATCAGAGTAAAATATTTACGAAAGCTAGGCCTCAAATCCGTTAATGATTTGACAAAAACTCATATAACTACGTGTACGAAAGAAATAGATGAAAAATGCGTTCAAGGAACTTGCACCGAAAAAGAATTGAAGATGTCTTTAACTGTTCTTGAAATATTAAGAACTCGTCCACAGCTGATAGATTTTCAAATTCTAAACCATCGGTTTTTGGAATCATTGAAAAAAACCCAATCTTACCCTGCAGTTTTACCTTGGTTCGAACCCGTAAATGCATTTTGTAAGCCTTCGGATGTTATAGACGTACAATATCAAAACTTAGTAGGCAGCGTGAAACCATTAGCTGATAGTCAGCTGTGTGACATTTTTGCCAACAAATGCGGTTGGGTTGGCAAACCAGATACAAAAGATGTGGTGAAGCAATTACTTATGATAACCAATCACTACGCAGATAGTTATAAACCGCAATTGCTACAGTTAATAATTGACATATACCACTATCTTACTGATAATACGGACAAAAATCAGATCGATAAGTTCTTGGAGTGTGTTAGCAATCGAGAGTGGATTTGGACTGGATCAGGCTTTGTACAGTCAGCCCAGGTTTATCTAGCAACAGAAGAGGAGATAGGAATAAGTTTAGTCCCATATTTGTATCCACTTCCTCCGGAGATGCAAATGCTCAAATTCAAAACGTTTTTTAGACTATCAAATTGTTTATCTGGAAATCGTATCGATTTGTGTATAAAAGTTTTGAAGATGATAAAGGAAGCTCATGAGTCAGAGGTTAAATCTGTACAAAATAACTCAACAGATCTTGATCTTGTCGTAAGAGTCTTAAATAACTTAAAACAAGAGCAGGGAATAGATCTAGATGAAATCATGTTTCCGATTCATACGGAAACCTCAGATAGGTTAGTACTTAAGCCTGCATCAAGATGCAATTACTGCAATGAAGAATGGCTAAGAGAAGATGCTGATATTGAAGGTAAAGAAACTTATTATGTACACCATGATATACCAATGGATACTGCAGTTAAGTTGGGAGTACCTTCCCTTACTGAAAGATTACTTGAACATACTGAAGGTTTAGAGGAATGGGGACAGCATGAGCCATTGACGAGAAGACTAAAAACCCTGCTCAATCAGTATAAAGATGGATTATCAGTATTTAAAGAACTTATCCAAAATGCAGATGATGCTGGGGCTACAAAGGTTTGTTTTTTATACGATGAGCGCCAAAATTTAAATGCGCGAACAAGACTGATTGATAAAAATATGGCAGAGTGCCAAGGACCAGCATTGTGGGCGTATAATGATGCACTGTTTACGCAAGAAGATCTTAAAAATATAACAAAATTGAATGGTGCAACAAAGGAGTTAGACGCGACAAAGATTGGAAGATTTGGGCTTGGCTTTTGTTCTGTTTATAATATAACAGAGGTTCCTAGCTTTATAAGTGGGAACCAAATAGTGATCTTTGATCCACATACAAAGTATCTGGGACTAGCCTTAAGAAATAAACAACAGCCTGGTATAAAAATAAATATCAGCAGAAATTGGAACACAATAAAAACACTGCAGTCACAGTTTCTACCATTTGAAGGATTATTTGATTGCAATCTTTTGTCTTCGCAATGCCCTACTTCGTACAAAGGAACCCTTTTTCGATTCCCATTGAGAACAGATCAGCAAGCATTCCACAGTGAAATCTCGAGTATTGTTTACAACAGCGAAGAGATGAAACGCCTCCTGAATATGTTTATGGATTCAGCTGGGAATCTTCTTTTATTTACGCAACATGTTTCAATTATAGAAATGTACCATCTAACTGTGGATGAAAATCCAAAGAATGCAAGGCTTGTATTTAAAAACAGCCGTGAAAATAAATGTCCAATTGAGAGACCATTTTTAAGTCGGAATACCAAAGAGCTAGACGATCTTTTACAGGAAAAAATCAAACTTAAACCACCAAACACAACATATATTGATAGATCAGCACATAGTACTATCTGGGAAATGTCATTATTTTCAAATGAAGACGCTATTCTTTGTACAACGGAAAGTATATCCAAAACTCATTGGCTTGTTGTTTGGACAAAAGGTGCATCTACCAGTAAAATATTAGAAGAAAAATACCAGGAAAAGGGAATTTTATCGATTGCTGCCATAGCATGTCCAATCGACATTTCAGACAAAATACGCTCATTAGACCTTGAAAAGCTACAGAAGGGGTATTACCAGAAGGGTCATATATTTTGTTTCCTGCCAATGCCTCTTGAGACAGATATTCCAGTTCACATTAACGGTTACTTTGCTGTCACAGAGGATAGACGGCGTCTTTGTTCTGTTTCATCTGACGACAAAACAAAGTCATTCGAAGCAACATGGAATGAAGCTTTGATGGCTGATACCGTCTGCAATGGCTACCTTCATTTTTTAGAAAATCTACAGGCTATGCATCCGAACGAGGAATACTTTTCTAAATGGCCTACCAATAAATCAACATTTGACTTAATTGAAACGTTTAAAAGATCATTTTACAACGCTGTTTGCCAAAAGAACTTTAAAATATTCCGAAGGGGAATTAATTGTTTTTCATTTGAAAAATGCCAGTTTTTGCATCCGGATATTTTTGAAACAGATTTTGGCGACATAGCATTAGATGCATGCAGTAAGTGGGGTGAAGAAGGATTGGTGGCAATAGAGCTACCAAGAACTCTAATGAATTGTTTTGAGCATTATGTTGGTGAGACAAAGGCTTCCAGAAAATTTATAAGCATTTTCATCTTTTATGAAAAAATTGCTTTGCCAAATTTCTCTGATAAATTCTGGAAAGAAAAAAGAAATTCAATGTTATTGTTCGCTTTGCAAAGTAAAGACAAAAAGTTAAATCAGTTGCTCAAACATTATCCATGTATTCCAACTGAACCGGATGGAAAACTAAAACGTCCTTTTGAAATCGTTAGTAAGCGTGGAAAGGTGGCTGTCCTCTTTGACACTCAAGACGAGCGTTTCATGCAAAACGCATATCAATTTTCTGACGTATATGTTTTACAAAACTTGGAAAACCTTGGAATGATTATAGACACGCTCTCCCTGGAGTTAGTTATTGACCGGGCAAGGTCTGTGGAACGTAAAGCTGCTGCTTGTACCTCATGTGCCATTAAGCGTTGTGAGGATCTGTTGCATTACATGAGCAAAAACTTGAGAGAATCAGAATTGTATGATCTGTCACATTTGATAACTTTCTCTTTTTTGCCAGTTATGAAACCACCAGAAAATTGGACATTTACATGGGGAGGAAATAGTAAAAACAAGCAAATAATTAAAACTCTAGCAGAGAATTGTGAGTTTTGTGGTTGTGGTTCAGATGATATATGTTTTGAAAAACCAAGTGAAGCTTGTTTGTTTGACTGCTATCAACTTGTTGGAACAGTTAATCCTATTTTGGATAAAAGATTGTGTGATGTACATTTAAATGTATGTAGGGGGCTTGGTGTCAAATCTAAGGAAGATCTATATGTAGATGACATTTTGAATAACCTTGCAAATCTTCGAGCTGAAAGTATTGGAAGTAAAGACGAAAATTGTCTTGAAAATCTTCGAATCATGACGTTCGACATTTACAAATATTTTAATCAAATAATTACACAAGAACGCAAGATAGCACAGCTTACTTCTGCTTTCAGTAAAATTACCGACGGCAGAATCATATTTGTTAATGACACGTTTCTTCATCCGAAAGAAGTTTTTATCGAATTGGTCGATGATTGTCGTCCCTATCTGTATAGCTTGAAGACTGCACCGCATATGATGCAGCTGAAGAGCTTTCTAAAGTTTGTGAACATCAAACAATATGCTGACGTCAACACAGTAATGAAGATATTGTGTAATTTAAGGAATGAATACAAAACTGACCCTCTTCCAGAATCTGTCTTAAAGGTTTACATCAGTTTATTACGACAACTTGTAGAGTCTCTACATCGATATCGAAAGCCATTGTCAAGTGATTCGCTGAGAGGAATTATGGTACCAGACGACAGGGGGGTTCTAACATCAGTCAAGCTATTGTGTTTTGACGAGGAGAATATCAAATCGGGCAGAAAGATGAAATTTACACACGATACTATTTCACCGGCGCTGGCATCCTCACTAGGAATAATGTCTAAACGAAAAAAGAAAGTCCAGCTTTGCTCGAGGATGCGATCAAGATTGTTTGGTCAAAAGGAGGAACTAACTACGAGAATAAAAAGTATATTAGCTGGATATACTTGTGATTCGGGATTTCTTAAAGAACTTGTGCAAAATGCAGACGACGCAGGAGCATCTCAAGTACACATAGTTGCAGATTTTCATCACCACCCCACGGACAAGATATTTGACGAATCTTGGAAGGCGCTGCAGGGACCAGCTTTACTTATTTACAATGACAGTGTATTTTCCGAGGATGATTTAGAAGGGATACAAAACTTGGGTATTGGAAGTAAACGAAGGGACCCAACTAAAACTGGACAATATGGCATTGGTTTTAACGTTGTTTATCATTTTACTGATGTTCCATCGTTCCTCACTAAAGGCCCAGAAGTAGAGACTGGTCAGATATTATGTGTTATGGACCCAAATTGTCGTTACGTTCAAGAAGCAACCCCCAACAATCCTGGCATTGAATACCTGGATTTGCAGGAACTGTGGGAAGATTATTCAGATGTGTTTCAGTGCTATCATTCAAATCTTTTAATGAAAGAAAAGGGAACAATATTTCGATTACCCCTGAGGACAGATATTTTTGCAAAACATTCAGGAATAAGCAAGAATCCAATTACAATTAATTTTGCTCACAAAATCTTGCAGAAGCTTACAACTGAACTCTCCGACCTGCTGCTTTTCGTTAATAATGTGAGAAAAATTATGGTCTCAGAAATCAAGAATGATTTGTTAGAAGAAATATATTCCATTGAAGCTACCGCAACAAATCATAGTGAACAAAGACAATATAATAAAGAAGTTTGCGAAGCTGCGCGCATCATGGTAGAGTCTGGTTCAATAGAATGTATTCCTTGTACACAGCTAACATATACTTTAACGGTGAATGATAGCAAAGATAAAACTGCATATTGGTTATTAGTGAGACGCTTGGGAATGTCAAACACAACACCTGTGGATGTTGTGAGATCTGTGAAGAACAAAGAACTGAACCTTTTACCTCGAGGCGGCATAGCACTGGATTTAACTCCCACTGAATATGGTCTAAATAATGGCAAGCCGTTTTGTTTTCTACCATTACCAGACGTAACGGGTTTACCGATTCATTTCAATGGGCACTTTGTACTTGATCACGAAACAAGGCGTAATTTGTGGAATGACCAAAATAAAGACTTTCGATCTGTTTGGAATTACATGGTACTTAAAAATATTATAGCTCCTGCATATGTGTCTTGTTTGCTGCAGTTGAAACAGGAACTGGACCTTTCAAAATGTTCCGAACTCACACACAAACAAATAAAAGCAAAGCTGTCAGTATTCCATAGGTACTTTCCAATTTTGGCGAATGCCAAAAATGATTATGTTAAACATCTTGTTATTTCCGTTTACGAACATATTTTTGAGACAAACAGTAAATTATTTGCTCTGTGCATTGCTTCTAGGATTGATTTTGTACCAATTAGACATCCGAATACTGCTCTGGTAGCAGTATGGAATCTCTTGGAAGAAAATGATATGCTTTATTCAATCAAAACATATTTATATGCTAAAACAGCTAGTACGAAAACGGAAAAACTAGGCGAAATCTGCAAACGTCTCGGTGTACGACTTATTGACACACCTCGTTGTATTTTTGACAGTATGTTACAGTCAGGAATTAAGGTAGAGGCTTTATCGCCGACATTTTTGATCATGTTTTTGAAAACAGTTGACGTGCTTAATGAAAAAAACGAATGCAACCTTCACGAATCAAAATTTGCAAATATTCAGAATTTACAAATCTGCTTAGAATATTGTCAAAGGGATGAAAGGTTCAGCAAAAAGATTTCAGGACTTCCAACTTGTCTAAGACAGGACAATGTTATTCGGAAATTTAGCGATGAACAACCTATATTTGGCTCGTTATACAGTGATTTGCTACCCGAATCAGCAGCTCAATTTCTTCATAAAGATTTGGTTGAAATGTTTCCTCGTAATGTACCCGGTATCAAGGAGTTTACCTTGGATGATTTGGTTGAGTGGCTGCCTTATTCTTTACCACCTGAGAAATACAGAACACTTGACCGCAGAGTTGAATGGAATCCTGATTCTGTAATTGTGCCACACATATTATGGATTAAGCGTTTTTGGAGTTTTGTTGCAGACGAAAGCTTACGTGTAAAACCGAGGATCTTAGACATAAAAAAGTTACTACACTGGTGTTTTTTGCCATGCAAAGAAGCAAATTCCATAGCGAAAGGCAAATCGAAAAACAAAGGAAAAAATGTTGTTGAAGATGCTAGCTTCTTTCTTTATCCGGTAGGACATCTTCACTGTGTTCTTGATATACAGTCGTTTCCACCCGACCTGGCAACTGCACTTGGATCTCTTTGTTTGCCTGTTTTGATGTATGTGAATAGTTATCTAAATTCACAGGCACCTTCGTTTAACAATCCCGTAGCTGTGTTGGAGTGTTTATATTGCAACAAACATGAACTGCAGCAACGTTCGGAGACATTTAGTTCAGATCACTGTAACAAAGTTCTGGAGTATTTGTGTCAGAGTTTCAATGATAGTAAAATTTCAGAAAATGTTATAAATTGGATAAAAGAAATACCGCTTCATGTAACAATATTGGGTCAACATGTTTCTTTAAGCATGACTAATATACTGATAGTGCCGGAGGGTATGCCGCTTTATGGAATAAATGAATGGGCCATTATAACAAATACGACATTGTTGCAGGACAATTACAGGTTGCAAAATATGTACAGGGCCCTTCAGTGTCCAAGTCGAAGTATTCTGCAGATTTACTGGCAACATTTACTACCGACATTTGCCTCATTATCGGTGAAATATCATCAAATACATTTAGAATATATTCGTGATGTACTGTTAGCAAAATATGCAACGCAACCATTCCGAAACGACCAGATCGTTTTGATAAAGCAACTACAAAGTGTGGAATGTATCCCAGACATTAAAGGAAACCTACGACGAGCCAGTTATTTTTGTAGTCCGTTTAACGATATTATGCAGAAAATGTGTAAAAGATCTCGATTTCCCCAAAATCCATTTTGCGATGATATATGGAAGGTTTTTCTGGAATTAATAGGTATGCAGAACGTTTTAAGTGATAAAATGGTGGTTGAATTCGTGAATTCCATTGCAGAAGCAGGCCGATTTCGAATTTCCCATGATATAGAATCAAAGTCTGAGATGATGCTGCATCATATTCTGAGAAGAGAGAATGTGCATCCTTTGCTTCCGATTATAGCAAATATTAAATTCATTGTTCCGCATAAAATAGAGACTTCAAAAAGAAATATTTTTCCACAAACTAGTGGAAACTTAATTTGTTTTTCTGGGTCTGTATTCTATGAAAGTGCCGATCTCTGTTGGACTACATGTACAATTCTTCCCGAATATATTCCTATTA
Source organism: Geukensia demissa (assembly GCA_034783895.1). Lineage (NCBI taxonomy): Eukaryota > Metazoa > Mollusca > Bivalvia > Mytilida > Mytilidae > Geukensia > Geukensia demissa. Next base: position 15,148 of record JARWCS010354062.1, read on the forward strand.
ATTTGAAATATTCACATGTCATTGTTAAACAACTAAATATCCAAAGCGTGCCAATTATTTCAAACGTCATTACGCATATACAAAATATTGTTGACAATTTGCGAAAGAAAGGAGATGAAAATGATGTAACACCACATAAAGCATTGGAAATATCCAACTTGCTGACCACATTTTACGAATGGCTAATGACAAATTTAAAAGAACCTCAAATCTACAACAGATTGCATCAAAAACCTATAGTATTCTTACCTCGTGACAGATTGTTAGTGAACTGTAACAAGGTTGTACAGAATTTGGACGAAAATCAGGAAATAAAGCGTTATTTAATGAAAGCACCTACCGATTTTGGCCGGTTTTTCCGCGTTTTTCAGCATCTTGGAATGCAGATAAATCCTACCTGTTACCATTACGTCAAAGTATTGGAGTACTTGCATATAGATGCGGGTGCAAACGAACTGAATGATAATGAGTTTCGAATAGTGCAAATAGCATTAAAAGGCATATTAAAAGAGTTCCACATATCTAAAAGTGACGAAGCCCTACATGAATCTTTGACCAAAATTACCCATCTATATTTGCCATCAAGAGAAAAAATTCTTTTATCTGCGAACACTATGATTTATTCAGACAAAGAGGAATGGGAACATTTAATTAAAGAGAAAGGTGATTATTTTATAGGCTTTAAAGCATTAGAAATGTCCGTTAGTAGTGGAACATTGTTTTTCAGCCATTTGCCAGCTTCATTGCGGCCTCGTTTGTTATCAGAGTTAATACGAGAACGTCTTGATGAGAACGTTTTAGAAAGCGTCGTAAATGACATTAGTAGAAAGCTTAGTAGTATGTTTAAGACGGATGAATTCATTCGGATGATTGCACATTCACTTTCTCCAGAGCATAAAAGAAAATTAGACAATGATGAGGTCACAAACATTGTGAAATCTATTCAATCTATTCCAATTGTTCCTGTAAAATCCGTTGTTGTTGATTTGGTTTATGACAACAATCGTTGATAGCATTTCTAAACCAAGTTACTTCCACAAAGCAACAGGAATAGTGTATTGTGCGATTTCAGAAGACGAGTCATTAGAAGCTTGGATAACGGAAAACAGCAGCACAATACATTGTGCCTTTCAGCAACGTATTGATAAAAAATATTCATGGCGGGATGGCCTCTTTCTAAAAATGATGTTAAATTTTGACCATGTAGAAAAAATACAAAAAATGCTTGACAAAGAAAACATAGATAGGTTTGATGTTACATTTAGAGAATCGGTATTTCAGAACCCAGGCGTGACCGTCCACCCTAAATGGCATTGTTGGTTGGATAACAAATTTACCGATTTCGAAATTGGGGAGACTGTAGCTCTCCTTATATATAATGCAGAAGTACAGGGTGATAATTTATACCCAGCACAATATGTGTATGCAAAAGTGTGTGAAAAGATAGATCCTCAAGCAATTTTAGATTCTGAAGCATCTCTAGGCATGCAAAAGTACAAAGTCGAAGTAAGCATAGGGAAGTACATTACAATATTTGCACATCGTTTGTATAAATTCACCAGAACAAAAGGTGAACACTGTATGGCACTTACAAAGGCAATTACAGTTCCAAATGTAAAAATTTCTGTGGAGTCTAATGAAATAGTCATGTTTAAAGCAAAGCAGTTTGTAAACCAAGTGAGTACTGTTGGTGAGAATGAAAGGAAGCATCTTATACGCCGATATTACATGAATATTCACCCAAACAATAATATTGAAAATGAAAAAAGGGCAAATGAAGTATTCATACATTTCAAAACATTAGTTCAAGATATGGACAAACGCACCGGAGACAAAAATCAGCAGTTCTTTAATTTGTGGGACCTGGAAACTACAATACAACATCATAGTCAATATCAGCCTACAGTCACTCAGCAACGACAGCAGATAACATTACCAAATGTGTCAACAACACAACATTATCCATCGACGCAATGTACCCAACACAACCAGCATAACGTTTATGGACAAAACCATGCTCAGTCAGCAAGGCAAATGCGTCACGAGATAGAAACTGTACCGTCTCCACAAGAGGCAAGAATATGGTTTAAGCAAGCTAAAGATGATGTTGGTGTTGCTACAAAAATCTTGGAAGACCCTGCACAGGAACGGGCATTTAATTGGATATGCTTTCTATGTCACCAGGTAAAGCTCGACTTGCTTGTTAAATTGCATCCAAAATAGGAAAGTCTACCGCTAGGGACCGACCATTTTAACTATTGAATATTGTTTACGATAAAAAAAATCTTCCAATTCGAAATGAAAATTGTCTTTTGCTAGTCACAGATGGGTAGACACTGTCTTTACATTTTCGAAAAATGATTATATAAGAAAAGTTCAGTTTCCCGTTTTTAAAATTGAAAACACTAATCAATATTACATCCAGTGAAAAAATACTGAATGATTTTAGTAGTGGGACATCTAAGCCATTCCACGAGTGATTGGTTTTAGTTTTCTCTGATGTTTTTTTTTAATTGTTGACGATTTTTGCGATTTATTTGTAATTGTGAGGGGACGTACGGACGACGGACGCCAGATGGTGTAATTAGCTCACATGGTGATCAGGTGAGCTAAGTGCTAAATAGCGATATTTCCACATTTTTACAAAACAAATGTGTTATTCCATGGTTTTTTTTAATATTTTTGTTAAAATGGGAAAACCTAGTTTTTTCTGATACTTTTTATTTTGGATGGCTGAAGAAAATCAAAATTTTTAGCCAGATGAAAATATAACACAACATAAACAAGGTAGAAGTTTTACAAAAATCGAGATCAAATAAAAAAAATTTGTCAAATTTATATATCTTAGTATAGTTGTATATCCAGAAAAATCGAATATCTATGTTAGAGATCCACAATGCATAGTCGATAACTACAAGAGACAAATTCAAAACAAGCAAAGAGGCAAAATAGAAATATAAAGTATAGAAGCCTAGACAAAAGGAACTTCACATAACTGGAGTAGGCCATGTGCACTCCAAAAGGTAACCTCCTTGAACATTGTCAAAAATTGCTATCATATTAGAATGTCTAATCAAATTAGTGTCATATCGTGTTAAATCGGGGTTAGGACTCATACCATCAGGAGATAGTTAGATGTTAATAAAAGGGTGAGCACTAACTCTGTCCGACTTTCATGTCAGGAAATCCCGGAAGAGCCCAACTGTTTCTAAGAGGCAGAAAAGTAAATTTATTATACTTTGTGCAAATTTCTAGGCTAATACGGCATTTCATTGTTTCAAAGGAATGTAACATTTTACTCTTACACATGGCAGCATGTTACAATTTAACACCCTCGTGTGCAGAATCCCGCCAAATCTTAGTGAATTTTTGCGCTTTACTCCACGATGGACGTTGACTTTGAAATATTGGTATAATAATGTTAAACTAATAAAGAATATTTATTAAGTTGGAATAATCTTTTTTATCACATTCAGTATAATAAAGTAAATAACGTCTAACAGAGAAGGTGTGAGAGCAGATTGTTTTCCTTCGAAATCATTGTCAACCTCTTCTTCACATCGGTTGACCAAGTATTTCTCGGGTTAAAATTCAGCTCTCACACCCTCTTTTATGGAACGCCAAATTAACATATATTCTAATAATTGTACCTATCTATAAATAATTGAAGATAGGTACAATTATTTGAAGATATCTTCAAATAAATTAAAGATATC
>JARWCS010354063.1:0-10934 GCA_034783895.1 Geukensia demissa
TTATTCTTACAAAACTTTCAAATTGGAGTTTTCTACTGTTAAGGTTATCAAGAAAACTGCAAATATGAATAGCATATATTTTATGTTTTCCATTGCTAGTTACTCACATGTATGACATGGGAGGTAACTCAATATTTTATTACAAATTCATGTTTATTATTTTGTGGAAACCAGATTATATGTAAAAAGTAGTCAAAGCAGCCGCACTGCATATCCCTGTGATACTCTGGTGTTTGATAGTATAAAGTAAAATAATAGAACAAGGCCATCCAGAATAAAAAAATGTATTTCAATTATTAAAGCTTTTATATCATCTTCACCTAAAGTAATTTTGCTAAACTCTTATGAGATAACTTAAAAATTTTAGAGATGAAAACTGCAAACTTTGGTGAAATGATCCTTTGGTGGTCCTCTACCATAATTGTGTCAAGCGTTTTGCCCCTCCCCAGCAACCAATATGGGTGCCGTTACTGAAGAAAGAAGGGGGGTGGTATGTTTTAATTATTTTCTTGTCAATTGTTACCAAACTTTGGTGGAATGGTCACCAGGTTGGTTGTATACTAAATTTATGACTGGTAGTCCTTCACACTTACAGGATGGCTGCTATTGCAAAATTTATTTTAGCATACAATGCCTTGGGAAAGTTTGTTGTAATGTTCTTCCAAAATTATGTTCTGCATCCCTGGCTGTCAATTACGTTAGCTGCTACAGTAAAACTTGTTGTGAAATACGACCGTAAGGGAAATTCACTTTAGAATCTTCTTATGTGAAACTACTGGGCCAGTTGTCATCTTCCAAAATTTTTTACATTCCTTCTGGCAAGGATCAGTGAGGAGTCTCTGTCAGATGAGATATTTAGGCTCCTTTGGGCATCTGATTGAGGTAACTTGTAATTTTCAAATTGAAAAATTGAAAAAGGGGATTTTCAATAACAGATACGAAAATATATAGTTTATGTGTGGGGATGGTAGACTGGTAAAAGGAATAATATTGATTCCCTTAGGCTACATATGTATCCCAGTCGCTTGGTACAGACCACATTTCAAGTGCAATTTCAAATCCAAATCTTAAGTAACCAGAGAAGAGTAGCATTAAATAATCCACCTTTAGGCTGTCTGTATATCCCAGCCACTGGGGACATTATTAAAATTCAGAAAATTCAGAAATCTTCCACAGCCTTCATTGCAAGTGCATTTACTGAGACAAGTTTCTGTTCAGTATTCTGTATAACCTGACAGGAATTGCATGTCTTCAGAATTACATACCCTAAGTCTACCATTATAGCCCAATCCAAAGCCTGCCAATAGTGTAATCAATGACCAAATTTTCAGCTTTTGCTGAGATAATTCTAGACATTACTCACATTAAGATGTACACATTATCAATCATTCTCCTGCTTCACAATCATGGGATAATTAAAATTCTGGCTGCTATTTATGAACCAATGGTAAATTGCAATAATTGATGAGGTACATGGCAATTGCTATCATAATCAACGGCTGATCTTAGCTTGTACCCTTAGAAAGAAGATGAAAGAGCAAAATATTTCTTATATTTATTACAATTTTTTAAATTTAAATTATTCCATGTTATTTCCAATACTTTTTTGACTTTGGAAATATATATGTATACCTGTGTAAGCCTTTTCCCCCAAAAATAATTGTCTGAGGACTTGACATTTGGGCCCTTGTACATGTTTGACCTCTGAACCAAAATCAAAATTATGAAAGCTGAAGTACATCTTTAACTATTCTATAACAGAATAAAAATTGACTTCATACAAGGGAAATAACTCAGGTGAAATATGATCTATAGCTAGATATGGACCCATGGTCATTTATTGTTATTTGTTCACCATGTTTTTCAATTTATTAGGTTGATTGTTGTGTTTTATGAATAGTTTCACATTTTGTATTTCTGGACCTTTTAGTGGCTTTTACAGTTTCCATTATGGTATGGACTCTGGTTCATTATTGAAGGCCTTACCTAATTGGACCTTTAGAAGTTTAAATTCGACTGTCAGTTGGTGACTGGCTGTCTCACGGACAATCGCGCCACATCTACTATTTTTATATTAAACCCACATTTCTTTGTCCACTCTCATTTTTGATATTACATGATTGTTTTGGTTTACCAATTTCACAGCTTCAAAGTTGAAGGTTCACGGTAAACCTCCACCATTTTCACTTTAAGGTCTAGACAATTTTAAATAAATCTGAGATTTTATGTCCTTAACCAGTTGCACCTCTGTAAACCAAAGTAAAGGTAGTCTGGTACAATGATTCTCTTTAATTTTTTTTATAGAAAACGTGTGATTGGTACAATCTTCCGTTTTCATATAACATGCCAAACATATTTAACTACAAAGAACTTGAAATAACTTGTTGAACTAAGTTAACTTAATCAACTGCCTTGATGTCTTTGCTGAAAAAAGTAAAATTGGAAATGATGGTATCAGTTTTAATTAATTTAGAATAAGTGCAGCAAGATTTAGCATTGGGAAAATTGTTTCCCTGTCATAAAAGATATATCACTTGCATGGTGATAAACTTTCCTTGAACTTTTTGTTAAAATTAATCATAATTAAATTGTACAGAGATTTAAATTAAAAAGACAGAAATTTATTTTTAAAGATATGTTTGAACTCCTAACTAAAAGAAGTTCTTTAAAAAAAAAAATTTAAAAATGTAATGTGTAAAACTTAAATGTAAAAAAACATGTCCTTCACAACCGGAATTGTATTAACATGGGACCCTGAGGAATTTTGAGGTAGGAAATTAAACGTGGCTGCCATCACTTGACTAGTTTAACATAGGACTCTATGGGAATTCAGTCAGAGGCTTCTTGTTATGAACCCCTTTATCACGGGTTATTGAATTAAAAAAAGAAACGGAGTGTGTGTCGCCATAAAGGGTGCACTCTGTCGTCGTGTGTCCTCGTCGGCGTCATCGACATCACACTTTCTAATCCACTACTACTCTTAAACTACTGAACTGATTTTAACCAAACTTTCACTTGTTCTTTATTATGAGGTGTAGTGTTGCACCTTCTATTTTATTTTTACTGGAATTCAGTGCATTAAATTCTTTATGCAAATTTGACTTGCAGTATGCTGAAGGGGGGTGGGGGGGTCAACAATTTCAAATCTGCTACTCCTTTTTAACCATTCAACAAAAATTAACCAAATTTTAACAGAATCCTTATAAATAGATGAAGTATTGCACCTCCTATTTTCATTTTCCAGAAAATCAATATTTTTGGCTGCACTTTTGACTTTTAAAATGCAGCGAGAAAAAGTCGAGTACCATTTCTTATTTGCTACTCCTCATAAACCACTTATTAAATAGAAATTAAACAAATTTTCAGATACTCTTTATCAATGATGTAGTATTGCACCTCCTATTTTATATTCGCAGGAATTCAGTGCTGTAAATTCTTTACTTACTGCAATTTTGCATTGCATTATGCTGAAAAGAGAGGGGGTAATAATTTCTAATCCGCTACTCCTTAACCATTTATCAGAAATTAACTAAATGTTTGCCTTCCTAGGCAAAAAGAAAGCAGGCGACACATGTCTTCCGGGAAAAACTCAATACTAAGTCTTGGTTTTTGTTAGCTTAATGTGAATTAAGTTACTTAATCCCGGATTAAGTTACTTAAGTGGTTACGGCTCGCCATAAATAAGTATAAAATATATTTTGCAAAATAAGTGATGGTCCGCGATTTAGCGGGAAATATAGTTATCTCCCTTTAGAACCGGAAGTATACTTGTTTACATTTTTATCGCAAACACAAACAGTTGTGTGATCAGATCGGTTGGTTTTCTGTCCAGTCTATAGTACAATGAACAACAACTGTAACACAATAAGTAATAATGTCCAGGTATGTTTGTTTCTATCTACACGTCAGGCTAAGTAGAATCGAAATTGTTTTATTAATAGAGCTTTACCAGCTCATTATAATATCAGGAACTTACTTTAATGGCGTAGACTTTTTTGAAATCACTGAAAACAGAGACATATAATAATCTTACTTTGCAGAACTAAAAATTTCAATCGAATGTAAAATAATTAGAAGGCTCAGCGTCTTCTCGCTATTGAACTTTTATTTCAATTTTGTTAATTTCTATTTATTATTTATGAATGTTTATGCATCTTGTCGGTTGTTATAGATATCTAATTAAAAAATATGCTATATGTGTGATTTGTTTTACCATTTAACTCCAATTGGTAGATAAATTAATTGAAATTGATTATAATATTTTTAACCAATTTAGAAGTAGTTTTTTAAAAAATTTTTATGAAATTTATTATATTTTGATGTGATGTTCTTTTAAATTGCCGAAACCGTCCCCATTTGCGTTAAGTTTAGAATTGAAATATTTGTATATGCTTATTTAAATCTAATTCATAATTTTCACAGCTAATAGTATTTTAAATTTTTTATCAGTTTTCAATGACACCTTGCTACATGTACGGTCGCATCTTGCTGTCGCGGTATGCGGTTATCTTTCCTTTTCATGCCTTGCAAATTTTTCTAAAATGTGATGTGGATCTCCATCAACAAAGGAGTCAATGGGATCACGATACATGTATACGTGATTTTCTTCTTCAGAGACCTGCATGCTACACATTGTAGTTCGATCACTGCCTCTAGGGCTATTGATTAAAGAAGTTATGTGATAATGCAATTGATCATGTTGAAAGACAACCTGCTATTTATGAGAGAGTATCCATTTATAATTGTTTGTAAAAGTATTGGCTGGCAATCAAATATAGTGACGTTTCTCAGATATTTCATCCCTTTTATATGAATGGTCGATGACACTTTTTTTATGTGGTCGCATTATAGACAGTAAGAACTTTTGTTCTAGTAAACTAATCAGTTTGATTTTATGACACTATTATCCCTATAGACATGAAATATAAGTTAGAATGTTGGGATTGGTTAAAGGGGATCAACAACTCGGGCGGGGTTGGGGTGACAATGCGGATTTTCTTAACTTTAACATGAGCACGGTCCCATCGCTTACCATATTTTAGACAAATGGATTTAAAGAAGACACAGCTACTTTTTTGTTTTTTATACGACCGCAAAAAATTCCCGATTGCGGTGGTACTATATCATGGACGTCGTCTGTAGATGAAGTTTCTGCACCAATCTAATTGATATTTTGGTACATGTGATATAATACAAAAATTAAACGTATTGATTCAGGGATCTTTATTTCTCTTATAATTTAATTAACTATATAAAATTCTTATCCAATTTTAATTGGATTTCTTTCATTGTATTCCTCATGAGACGGCAAACACAACCAGGTTCATAAGTTATCACTTATTACTTTGTATTTCATGTTGTATACCCATCGTTGGGCCCTTGATTGGTGAATAAAATATTTTGTTCTTTTACCGTTTTGGAGATATAAGGGGTGAAAAAATCACTCCTTTATTTTCGAAGGTGATATTTTTAGTTCGCATGGTCCTTGACAGGAATGTTCACCAGAATTATTATTTTGGTTTCGATCGGAAAATCAACATAACCGCCAAAGGCAGTTAGTGTAATCTGTAAAGATCTTCTAGTCAGAAACCGGTGAACGAATGGATTTTTTTTTCATAAATAATTATTGGGATTTATTTTACAAAAATACATGCTGATCGGAAATTCAACATACCGTCCCATTTCAACTTGCACAATTTAGTTTAACATAGGACACTCAAAGGTCTTCTTGTCAGAAACAGTATTTTGCATTATATGGATGTTCCTTCGGGAAATGGTAATTTTGATGCTGATTAGTTTCAACATGGACGCCATTAACAAGGAAGTCAATGGGAATTTCGTTAAAATGTCTTCTCGTCAAAACCGTTTTGATAATTGATTTTTTAAGTACAGGTAATATGAATGTTTCTTGGGTTCTTTCTTCCAAAAGAAGAAGGGGTCAATTTCCTTAGCATCCAGGGCCATTTTCTAAACGTTGCCCTATTTGTTAAAAATTGGCGAATAATTAGCTTCTATTACACTATTCAAAAAATGATCAGATGGTCTATCTTATCTAAATATTCATGTCAAAAATGCGTTTTAGTACTGGTTTTATAGATTTTGCTCATTTTTACACTTTTCATGCAAAAATTATTAAGAAGGTCAAAACCAAAAGCAGTTTTTACTGAACGTTTTCATAAATACACGTATGTCCTTTTATGTACGATTTGTTACGTTTTGTTTGCAAAGGTCTAAAATCTAAATTTTGATGAAACATATAAAATTTGTGTGAAAATAAATCAAAATTGCTTTTAACAACAAGGATAAGTCCTTAAATATTGATATTTTCATGTTGTGGTTCTAACCTTACTTTGCTTAGTTATGACTAGAAGTAATATAACTAGTATATTACCCCCAGTTTCAGATATCTATAGATGAATTGTTTACAACCATTATCATAGAAATATTTTTAAATTGTTAATTGGGTGTTGCAAGTGCATGAGACATACATGATAAAGTGGAGATTGATTCCGATCGAAAATTCAACATGACCGCGCGCCAAGATTCGACTTACGTTAACATAGGATCCTAAGGAAATTTTTGACAAAGATCTTGTCAGAATTCGATTTGAGAATTGATGTTAGCATAATATAAATGGTCCTTGTATGGTTCGTAACCAAAATTGTAATTTTTGTGCCGATCGGTAATTCAACATTGCGGCCACGACTTGGTTTAAGTTAATACAGGATCTAATGGGAATTCGGTCTTTTTGTAAGAAAAAAGATGAATAATTATCCTGTAAAATATAAATGTTTCTTCAGATCATCCTCTACCAAATTTGGCGTCGATCAGGTATTCAACGTGCCCTTATGACTTGACTTGGTTTTACTATATGACTTAAGAAGAATTTCAGTCAAACACCCTCTTGTCAGAATTTGTTTTATAATATATCCCATCAAATTTGGATAACCAGAGGTTCCCAGAAGCCGGTATCGCTTATTTATAGTAGAACTAAAGGACCTTCAAAAACCACATCACTAAGTTAGGTTGCAGTTTGCCCAAAAGTGTCTGACAAAGATTTTCAAAAGAATTCATATAGGGTTGCATCAGCCTCTACTCGCTGTTTCTTGCAGCTTGTTCAAAATCCAAACACAGTTGATAACAAACCTGATTTTCTAAAGCTAAAACATCAATGAAAACACGCCCTGTTGGATTTAGTGTAAAAATATCAATAAAAGCCAAAGAAAACAAAGGTGTTGTGCAAGTGCCAAAATTTAAAAAGTTTTTCATCAAAATTATGAATTTAGCCAATTCAAAATTTTACTATAACAAAACAAAAGTATCGACAGCATGTACGTAAAAAATTTCACTAAATAATAATTGAAGTTACTTTTGGTGTAAATTATTGAGCAGAGAATCGATGCTTATACCAAAGAAGAAAATATTGTATGATCTTAAAAAGTGTTATGAAGATAACCTTAATGGCATAAACTTAATTAAGTAAATGACAAGTCCCAAGGTGTTGTGTTTAAATTTACGAGCTTTATTTATCACATTTCCATAAAAGCTTGGGTGTGATATACCGTATTTTAAAAATTTTTCTGCAGTTACAACCAAACTTTAAAATTATTTCTCTATATTTATGATAGAATTTTGTAAAAGTTTTAACTAATTCATGATAACGAAATCCTTGACGTAATATTTTACTGGCACAATGTAATACAAAGATTTAATGTTGATCAGACTGTTTTGGGGCTTCCACAGTCAAACAGTGATACTGCGTGGGATATATATGTAATTATTAATGAATATGGAGGTCAATATTTAAGTTGAAATGTGATTTAACTATTGTTTTCTTTTCTTGCAGTCTCCTTGATGCCGTAACGGGAAATGATGCCCAACTGCTGAAGGTTATAATTCATGAAGGGCAGTATAACCAAGGAGAACTGAAAGATGGTTTATTTTTTGCTTGTGGCAGTGGGAACGTTGATTGTGCAGTTACAATTTTAGAGAGTGGAATATCCCCTAATGTTCACAACAACGAAGAATACACTCCACTAACTTTAGCGTCAAGAGGTGGCCATTCAACGGTTGTCGACCTTTTGATTAGATGGAATGCAGATGTCAACCTTGCCGGGGGGTTAATAGGCAACGGACCATTACATTATGCAGCAAACGATGGAAATCTAGAAACTTGTCGGCTGTTATTAGAGTCAAAGGCCGATATAAACCTTCGTAATACCAGGGGTGACACACCATTAATTTTAGCATCTACTAACGGTCATTTGGGAGTCGTGGAATATTTACTGGAGAAAAATGCATCTGTTAGACGAAGAGGCTATCATGAACGAACTGCACTACATTGTGCGACAGAAAATGGTCACCTTGAAGTCTGTCGCCTTTTAATAAATGCAAACGCGGATCTCGAAGAAGAAGACACGTTTGGAAATACACCACTGATATGTGCTGCTGAAAAGGGTTTTGTAGAAGTCTTACGTTTGCTGCTTCGACAAAAGTGTGATGTTAACCGAATGAGCCACAGTGCTGCAACCGCTCTTCACTTCGCGGCTCAACACGGCGACATAGAAATCTGCAATCTTTTACTAGATGGAGGAGCTGAAATCGATGCTCAAGACATACGTAAATTTACGCCATTGATGATGGCCTCATTAAATGGCCATGAAGACATAATACAACTCTTAGTTAACCGTAAATGTAATGTAAATATGGCCGCCTACAACAAGAGAACCGCGCTTCATCTTGCCGCAGAAAGGGGAAATCTGCAATGTTGTAAAGTTTTGCTAAAAGCAGGAGCCCATATTGACGCACAGGATTCGTTAGGTTGCACACCAATATATAATGCCGCTATAAAAGGCCAGTCGGGAATAGTCCGCTTTTTCATTTCTAATGGTGCTGACTTGGTTGTCCGACCAAAAAATGGCAACTCCTTGCTTCATTTCGCTGCTTCGGGCGGCAGTATGGAATGTTGTCAAGAACTTATCAATTCAGGATTTGATGTTAATGCACAGAACCGAGATGGAATAACACCTTTAATATCCGCCGTTAATGGTAAGCAAATCAAAGCGGCCAAGTTTCTCCTTGATTCTGGATCTGATACAAACTTTAAAGGTTTGCACGGAATGACAGCTCTTAACGAAGCGGTATTCTATAACTGTCCCCAGCTTGTTGCATTGCTTTTAGAGCGTGGTGCTGATCCTGATATCGAAGACGACGCTGGAACTTTACCTCTCTGGTTCGCAGTTGATGGATTTAGTATTGAATCTGTAAAGTTACTGTTGAATGCAAACTGCAGGTTTAATATACCATCAACACTGAGCAGTTATTGCGGTCCATGTAACCCTATAGAACATGCAGTTCACAAGAGAAAAAGACAGGTTCTTCGATACTTGGTGGCTGCCTACTGCGAGGATACACTGAATGTCTTAAGAAAGCATCTTCCTGCTGTGGAAAAAATGACGTCTTTAGAACCAGATATGGTCGAATATGTTCGAGATCTAGCAGCAGTTCCTCGTCCATTAACAGAATACTGCCGTAGAAGTATTAGAAAAACTCTTGGCAAACACAGAGATCTTACAAAGGCCGTTTCTATGCTCAATCTGCCCACATCAATCAAAAACTTTATTATGTTTAGCGATTTAGATAATGATTAGTTTGACAGGCACACATATCTTAACTTTGTTTTATATTGCTTATAGTCATGTACTTTTGGGACTGTTAATGCGCTAGTCGTACTCAAACTATAAGCAAAACAGAAACCATAATTATATGAATGAAATAACATATATGAATTATATAAACGATATTTACTGGTCTAGTATTTTAGTTTCAAGTCAATGGACCAATTTTTAAATTACTTGAATATGTTTTAAGATGCTTAGACAAATTAATATTTGTTGATTTGCTATTAATTAGAGTTTTTTTGTTGATTTTGTTAATGTGGCATATCTTTTAAAATGCTATATATGTTTTATAATAAACAAAGTTGTTAATGTACTTTGCGTTTGGCCTACCAAGAGAACACCTTAAACAACAACCTTTTCGTTAGTGTGCTGTTAAATGTACATGTGCTCGGCTAGTATTTAGTTAGCTGTGATCACTTTACGTCAGTCGTAAATCGGACTTTTTATAGGACTCGTAAGGGGTCTTTTAAATGGAGTTTTATCATTTTCAATCTAACGACAGATACGTCTACCATGCACAATATTGTTATGTTTGGTTGATTTTGAGGCATCGCTTCTGAAATGAAAGACTAAAGGTAAACGTTTACAGAGTTCCCTCATTTCACCAAACCAGTAAAGTCAGTACATGTAAACTAACATTAAGGAAAGATACGGAGCAAAAGTCAAGGAGGCTGCACCAAATCTTAACCAAAATTGTTGTAAGATCAAAATACAGAGGTTTCTGCAATACCTTCTACACGAGGTGTTTCCCACGGCCAGATATGTAAATGTTTATTAATAAATCAACCAGAGGCTCACCTAATACCAAATTGTTCTTTACACGCTGAAAGCTGATGTTTGTACATGTCTGCACTACCCATAAAATCAATGTCAATTTAAATTGAGTTTGTCAGATGAAATGATAAAAAAAAAGAACAAACAAATCTTTAAAAAAAATTCCTCATAGGATCCAACTCAAATTTCAAATAGGTAACGTGACAGTGTTTACCTTTCGGGTCTGGTGAGCTAAAAGGGGCACACTAAGTAATCAATAATCCTAACTTAGTTTGAGACTGAAAAATGCAGCATGTGGCGTTGATAAAAATTAATTTGATTGCATCATCTACCTTTTTGTGGCTAAAAGTGAAAATATTTGAAGCAAATTACAACGACACAACTATACCAGAAATCATACTATACAGTAAACCAGAGGCTCCCAGGAGCCTGTCATCGCTCACCTGTCATACAGTTTCCAACATAACGTTTGCATTAAAA
>JARWCS010354083.1:0-10932 GCA_034783895.1 Geukensia demissa
CCCTCCAACCCCCCTGGCTATGGGTATGATCTCAATATATAAAATGACAATACTTACTGGAAGGCATCAATCATACACTCCTTCAAATGTCCATTCAAATTTGAATTATCTAAATAAGCTTTCATCTAAAAATATACAAATGGCAAACATTAGTTGTTAAAGCTATTCCAGCAAATCATACATGTGACAGAGGGAAGGCCTTGAAAATTGGTGTAATCTGTCGTAAAAGTGATTTTATTCTAATTAAACTCACCCATAGAGGAAAAAGGAGATTTTTTAAGCACTAATAGAATCAAATTAAAAACAGCCCGGCATTAAGGAGTATTTCAACAAAAAAAGGTCCAGTAAAAATAATCTTTCATATTCCATATACACACCCACAGGAAAAAATTTTAAATTCCATCAGTGGACCATAGATGCACTTTCCACTAATTAACATCCAGCAGATATTTTTTTTATTTCACCATCGCCCCCATCCCAGATATGCTTTGCTGGAACAGCCCTTAATTTTCAGCTTCTTGTATTAAAATTTAAGTATTATTTAAATATATACAGTACACTTTCCAGTTTTGTGTTCTAAGAATGGTGTGCTTTATAAACTTCAAACAAATATACAATTCAGAGATTTAACCTTGCTTGCAGTATTATATTTTAAATATAGAATAACTAACATTTTGAAGGTCAAGACTGAAATTATTACTAGTATCTCAGCTGTCCTGTCAGGGGGAGCTGTGATACCCATGCAAATTTCAGTCGAGGCCTTTAAAACACCTGTTATTCTTTTTATCGTAACATCATAATCAACGTCACATGACCGCCTGCCTGATAATTCCCAGTATCACAACTGTAGGCTCAAGCGTGACTGATACTGGAAATATCAGGCAACAACATCAAAGGGAAAATTACAAAAATGCCGATAAAGTTTCATAACTTACATCATCACAGAAGTTCTTTTGATAAAAGGCAAACTGGTATGATGATCTGTTCATCAGCTCTGGCGTCCACTGGAAATCATATAGTCCATAGCTAATATTGGCAAAGGTGGAATCTGTAATAAAATTAAATAAATATCAGTTCTTAGATCATTTGTCTTACCTTGCAAATGACAAAATATACAACAATGTAGATTCTTTACAGGTATTATAAAGAAATAAAAGGTGTTATTCCCTAAAAATACTTGCATGTAATATTTCACATGGCAATCACAAACATTTATAACAAATATTGCAAAGAGTAAAAAAAGCTTTATTCCACAGTTTTAACCAATACATACCATATAGCACATAAATTGTTGTTGTTCCGTCTACTGTTGCCGATGGTAACGTTGGTGTTCCCGTGCCAACAAACACAGTTGATGTGATAATACTGCCTGTCACTTGAATCTGTGAAGTTGTTACAGGGATGGCTGTAGTCTTTGGCATGAGGGTTACTTTAGTGGTTAAATCTATAGACGTGTAGACACCTTCCAATATTACCAACAAATCACCAACTAACCATGTGGCCAGTTTCTGACCTGCTGCATCAAGATCGTCTTTCGAAAATGGTCCAGGTGCATTATTTTTTATCAATGAGACAATATTATCTGCTGTAAATGTATATGGATATGTGTAACTTAGCTGAAACTTGGCTTTGGTATAGCTTTTGCCTGGATCTGGCATTCTGAAAAAAAACAAGATAATAGTTACTGTCATTTTAAAAATTTTATATAATATTTTTATCGTTGAAAATATTGAGACAGAATGATGTGATCTTTTGGCAAAAATAACATAGAAATCACTACAAAATCTCTAAAGTGTTTTTACACGATCAAACTCTTTTAATCAAACTGGCTCATGTTCCCTCAGACTTTTGCTGTGCACCTGTTTTCAATTTGAGTTTGACAGTGTAAACACCTCATCCAATATGTTTGACAACTCCATCAAATATTGGTTGTGAGTTGGAAGTGTTGTCAAACATGTTTGATGTGTTGTTTACACGATCAAACTTGAGTTGGAAACAGGGGCACCGGTAAAGTTTGAAGAAAGTTTGATGAAAAAGTTTGATCGTGTAAACCCACCTTAATACAGGCAAACATTTCACTATCACTTTTAAGACTTATAAACTTTTGTGAAATGGTCGCCTGGATTTTAAAATGTCAAAATATCGGTGATTTGAACAATGACTATGAGTTTTCTTTTTAGATTTGGCTTATTTACATAATAAAATACTTGCACACAAAATATTACTCAAATTCATATAAAAATAATTATCTGGACTCTAGAACCACCTGAACTAAAAAATAAATGAAAACATATTGTGAAACACCTTTTCATACACAAAAAATTTATCAAAAGAAAAAAAGAGAACAATTTATAATATAATCAGTAGACTAAGTACATACAAGAATTGTAACATTTTACATCCACGGTAGGCATCTCTGTCTTCCTGTGGTGTGTTAGGACTCATGTAAAATCTCTCCATCTACAATAAAGATTATATTTTAATAAAATCATAGGACAAACAATAACAACATTAATAATGAATTATTCCTGGCAACTCCTAATGATGAGAAAACATTGACTGATTGATGGATTGAATGTAGCTTAACATGTAGTGGCAAATATTTTATGTAAATTTAGGACAAGAGGATATGCGTGATATTGACTGAACTCTGCTTTGTACCTAACTGACATGCTGAGGAGGATTTTTAAAACCAAAGCAACAGTGTGAGGAAAACATGCCACTTTATCGAAACACATTATTCAGACTATGGGCTAACCAGTCTTTGCTCTTAAATGCTTAGCAGAAAAGCAGTAAATACCAGTTTTAAAATCTTTGGTTTGACCCAACCAGGGATCAAACCAACTACCTTCTGCAACCAAGGCAACCATGCTAGCCATTACACCACTGAGGCGGTAAATGAGAAAACAGGACTGGAGTTGAATGTACTTGGGAAACTAAATCATGTTATAGGAGCATTATCAAAATTTATGTAAACAGCAATTTTACTGTTGTTTTTCATCTTAAAAGCACTGTTTAGTCCTTCATTAATGAGCAAGAAGCACACAACTAACAGCAGGAACATGTTTTTCCTCATCGAATGTTCTTCCTGATTTTATCAATTAGAAATGTATTTTTCTTAAATCCTAATTGTTAATTGTAATTACAATGACCTACTACTACTACAAACCAAAGGAAGTACAAGTATATATCTTTAGTGACTTGAGCCTACTTCTATGAATCTAATATGAACTGACCAATTTATTTTGATTTATACATAAACTCTACTCTTATATTAGGAGTAAATTGTGTTGTATGATTTGATTATCTCAACTCACCTCAAAATAATCTGTAATTTACAAAATTCAAAACATTTTTTCTTTTTCACACATTCAAATTCCAGTCTAAATGTTTTTTGTTGATGAAAATTTCTCATGTACTCTAGGGTATTTAATCATGTGAATTTAATTTGTTTAACTAATTTTTCTGTTGCAACAAAATAAGCCTATGGTTCTACTTACATCTTTACAGAATCTAAATGCTATGTCATAGACATTTGAACCTGATGATATGACCTTCAGACTATCATGCCATGTCAAATTATATAAATATACTGTGACTTCTGCAAGCAATATTTGTCCATCTAAAAATATAACGAAACAAAATTATTTGAAAGATATAAGCTCAATTGATAAAAGTTGCAAAGGTAATTTCAAGCTTGGGTGAGTCTTTTTTGAAAATGTTAACGAATCTATATCCTTGTATCTTAAAAGCAATTTGTTTTTTTTACTCATATGTTATTTCTGACATGTGTTTAAAGGGGTACCCAACACCTAAGGGAACTAACTCTGTAAGATTGTCTAAACGTTTTAATCAAGTATCATTTTATATTAAAATTAATGCATCTGAGTGATCAAAATTTTTGATGACGAAATTACTATATATCCATTGAAATAATTCCAGTTAAATGTGTGGTTCAAATTTCTTGAAATTTTCATGTTTTCCTTCTTTCATCAAAGTAAATGTCTAAACAAAATATAAAGAAAATTAAACGAGTGGAATTTTTTTTACATGACGGTGTTGGGTACCCCCTTAAGGAAGATACATGTATAATTAAATATCAATCCTTCACCACAACATATCTGTACTATACGCTGTAATTCAAAAATCGGTGTTAGTTTGAAAAAAAAGGTGTCAACGTCTTTAAATGCCATGAATGATATATTGTACACAAGTGAGAGAAAAGTACACAAAAAATACTGCAACACATGTATGTTAATGGAAAATCTAAGTAACATGTGATTATTTTGGTGTTATGTCTAACAGTGATGTTTGTGTACAAAAAATTAAAACTGGCATGTAAAACGGTCAGGGGATCTACTTGTTTAAGTAGGTTGTTGGTAGTTTCTGGATCTTACTAAAATAAGTCAGTTTCATTTCTACCTCTCATCAGTTTTTTCAATGGTCCATTATAATTTTCCTCCAAATTTTGGTAACATATCTTTTAATTAGAAAAATAATTGATGCAATACCTATAAATGTTTGAGAAAAGTGTTTGAAAATTGATCCCTTGAGAATAATAATCTAATTTCTAAAATAATTGAAATATTGATTTGATATGCATGAAATGAAAATTTTATGATAGTGCATTTATAATTACATCAGGTAAATTTCATTAAACTGTATGATAAAGATTTTGAGAAAATTGGACTTTTACTCTTTTAATCACTTCTTACTTAAATAACTAAGAAAAAACAGAACTTCTGTGTTAAAGTCAAATTTACTTCTTCCTTGTTTGAATCAGATGAAAAGACAACTTGAAATTTTCTTGCTTTACAAGAAAGTAATTAAAGTAGATCCCCTGACTGTGAAAATTCTTGTCGCTTTTTACCTGGTGGAATAGTCTGTGTGGGCTGTATTGAAGGTGTTGGCGATGGTCCAAGATTAATGGTCCCATTTATCACGTCCATCGTTGCAGTGACAGGTTCTATCAGAAGGGTTCCTATCATTCGGTACTCCTTTTCATTTACCATAATTCTTTTGGCATTATCAAGGATAATTTTCAGGATGAGATCACCCATTCCTGGAGTGGACAGTTTTCTAAACATCAGATGTACGTTGACGTAATGATGTGGATCCTTCCTGAAAATAAAAAAAAAAAATAGTGATTGAACAACTTATAAAATTTTTTGTTATATGTCAACATTTGATCAATATATAGAAGATGGGAAACTACAGACATTAAAAAAAAATGATAATGCCTCACTGATGGACTTTTGTCAAAAATGAGACTGAAAATAAATTACGGTAGATGTGAATATGGGGAAATAAAAACATATGCATGGTTCCAGTAACACCCTGAAAAGAGAGACAGTAGGTCAAAAGTTTCTTTTTAATTTAAGAAAATTTTTTTCTTATCCAACCAGGAAAATCAGAATGGGTCAAGTTTAAAAATGTATCAGTATGTATAAATGCCAGAAGAGTCAGCCATTTGCTAATCAATGTGTAACATGCTGTAAATGTTTTGGAATTCAATATTTATTTCGCCAGTTTTACATCAGAAATACCAGCAGTAGGACTAGTACTCATGTTCTGTGTTTCTGTCCAGCTTTTGTTATTAACGAATATCAGGCAGTACAGTTTGTAAACATCTACAGTAACAAATAAAGAAAGAAAATCTGATCAAATTTAATATCATGTGGTAGTGTGTAAACTTGGATGAAACATTAACCAGTCTAGCACCTCTAGTTGTGACAATGACTGTTTATATGGACTTAATAAGGTAAAATAAATGCTGCCACAATAGTTAACTGGGCAGTACTTACCCAAACATGTTTACTTTACAGCTGTAATATCTATCTTTTAATACGCTGTTGTTGAAAATCAAATGTAACTGAAAAAAAATATTTATTTAAATTTCAAAATAATTATTTTAGATTGGTAATATAGTATTCAGAAACTTTTATTGTGTAATATTTTTTCCAAAAAAGGAAACAGAGGTGAATCACAATTAATAAAAATTTGTGTTTCACATATTAATAACATTATTTTTATGCAGTTTTTTCAAGTTGCATAATTTAATCTCACATTTTTATCTGATGATTTCAATAATATATGCCAACAGTATAGTGTCTGAATTTACTGTAATTCAATGAAGAAAATGACTTGAAAGTATTTTCATTAAGGACATTAAATTAAGTTTTACAGTAAAAAGAAAGAATAAAATATGTGAAATTTTGTAAAGTTGGTTATTTGAGACAATCTAACATAAAGGGATATGCACTTATCTTAATTTGTTACAATTGATATGTGAATGTATGTAACACACAGTGATACACATGTACAATTGATATGTGAATGTATGTAACACACAGTGATACACATGTATAATTGATATGTGAATGTATGTAACATAAAGTGATACACATGTACAATTGATATGTGAATCTATGTTACACACAGCGATTAACATGTTTACTGACAGAAATGTACTCATAAACCCAAATATTCTGAATTATTCAAGATACGAAGCTGTACTAATGCATATTCATTTTTAGAAAATCAGAATTCAATTTCTGTTTCCTACAAAGTTTGTAATAGTGTCTGTATATCATGCATGTACATGTCTTTTACAGCGTATTCATTTTCAGAAAATCACAACTCAATTTCAGTTACCTACAAAGTTTGTAATATTTCTCAGTATATAATACATGTACACATGTACACATGTATGTTACAACTTACATCTGCACAGAATGGGTTGGCATGTCGGAGGAAATCATATGTTGTATTATCTGTTAGTTCTGGAACCCATGTCAAGTTGAATACCCTCACATTCAAGTTACCTAAGGTGGCATCTGTAATGCATTAAAAACTCATGTAAATATTATCAGTTATCTAATACAAATTTATCCATTTTTTAAATCTACTTAGCATAAAAGCACACTACATGTGCTAATTTCCCATTATTAAATGTAACAAACCATAAAAACCAATCATGAAATATAAAACAAATAATTAATTATAAAACAAAACGTGTTCTGTGTCAAGACACCTTCCCAAACATGAAAATGTACATCAGTGTCATAAACTGGTTATGTTCACTGTACCAATCTTACAAGGCAAAGGATGTTTTACCTAGCTTACATATATCTGCTGGATGTTTTACAAAAACAGTGAAACCTGTCTAAACCAAACCCTGTGTAATCTGAAAACCTGTGTAAACCAAACATTATATATAGTCCCAAGTTTCAATAATCTTGCAAATAAAACCTGTCAAATCTGAACATCTCAATAAACCGAACAAAACTTTAGTCCCAAGGGTGTTTGGTTTTGACAGGTTTCACTGTAACATGAAGCACCGGTAGTGAAAATACACACTAAATTGAATTCAGAACTAAAGTTACAAACCTATAATTCCATAATTAGGAATAGTGGTAGTCTCTGCTGGCTGTCCAGTTTTACCTAGCTTACAAATATCTGCTGGATATGTTTTACAAATAACATGAAGTGGTGAAAAAAACACACTAAATTGAATTCAGAACTAAAGTTACAAACCTATAATTCCATAATTAGGAATAGTGGTAGTCTCTGGGGGCTGTCCAGTTTTAACATTGACGAGAAAGTCATCGATATACACCAGCTCAAAACCATCTTTAAATATCTTTCTGGCCCTTTCATTGATTATTTCCAAGATTTTCTCCTGTGAGACATCTCCCACAAATCCAAGGTCAAACTTGACTTTGACAGACTTCCCTGTTTGTGTACTGATAAGTCCTGAACATTCACATTTAATAGGATCTGTATTAACACTAGAAAATACACAATTATTCAAGATTCAAGTTAATAAGTATTTTATGAATATGAAAGCTGATGGTCAAAAACTCATTCTGAACAAAAAACTTGTTATCAAAGAGTTAACAGTATTGCATTTGAAGATTTGTCGGCATATCCATTCTAATGCAAATGAATAAAATTAAATTTAATCGTAATATTTTTAAATATGGAATAAACGTCTGCGGCAGTGCACATGCATTTGATGCCATAAAAATTTTGACTTCATCCAATCAAAATCAATGTTACAAATACTGTTGGATTAGAATTATTTGTATCATTCAGTAACAGGAATACTATTTTTAATTTTACTGTGTAGAATGTCTTTAAGTATACAGTTCTAATAATATATGCTTTTATGGCTTTTTTCTGCATATCTCCTATTTCTATATAAGAATTTGAAGGATTATACATTTGCCAATGATAATTTACTGTGAATTTAATAAGTCATTTTGACTTTGATTTAAATATTGCAAAACTTAACAGAAAAGAAAACTGTGAAGTTTCAATAACTCATTTGTGTATCAAATGCATTTAAAATTTAGTGTTCTTTCTAGGATTTGAAAAGACAGGAACTTTTACTTCATTTGTCCTAAATAAACAAAGTTATTTTTGGTCTGGTGATTTATAGGTTTACTTTTTGTGAGTGATACCAGTAAAAAACAGTGATTATCTAAAATGACAATGTTCAAAATGTTAGGAAAGGGTAGAGTTCCCTAAAAAGGCAATGTCGCCAAAAGGAAGAGAGCTGGAATTCAGTTCCATCCTTTGTTTTAATTTTGTGTACATGTATCTTGCTCTAATTACGGTATTTCAACAGTTTTGTATTATCATTGTAATAATGTTGTTTACTGAATGCCATACATGTATTATAACTGAAAACTTACACAATTTCCTTGACAACACATCTTTGGTACTGACTTGCCACAGAACTAGTTTGGAAATATCCATCAATCTGAAAATTATAAGTACATAATACAATGAGCCAAAAAGAACAATACAAAACTGAAATTTATTTAAAAGGATGAAAATTAACTTAATAAAGGTGTATAGAAATACATCATTTCAACTTCAATTAAAACTTTTAAATCAATTAAACAGCATCTGCACAAAAGCAATATAAAAACTGAAAAAGAAGGATATCAAAATTTCTATTCACACATTACTAATGCAATTATAAATCAAGTTGTTCTCAATAATCAACTAATATCTATTGCAAGCAGTACTGGCAATAAACTGCTTTTCTGGTCAACAGGTTTTTGCCCTAAGAAATTACTCTCAAATGACCCTAAAAATAATTGCGTTTATACCTCTTTACAGAATGGAAGTGCAATTCTTTTAAAATCTGCTGAAGATGCATTGCTCATAGAATTTAAGTATGATTGATTATAAACTGGAACTGTCACACTTGCTGAATTGGGATCTGTTTGTGCTATAAATATAAAAAAGTATTATCATAATGGTTATTTCTCTTGAAGATATTGCTTAAAAATATTCTCAATCTGTATGTTTGTTGTATCTTGAGAAGTTTTGAAACAATTTTCTTAGTCTGTTAATTTGCCACAACACTTGTACTATAAAATATATTACTATAATTTACAGCATTTTAAATTTTTGAAAATACAATCTAGAAAATTGTGCTACAGACAGGATAGTAATTACTAAATCTTGTCAAATCAAAATAATAATTTATGCCAAAATTAAGTGATAACTATACATGTAAAAGGTGTGTTGGCATGATTATGCCCCCATCCTGTTTACATTTAAAATTGTGGCAGATTCTTAAATACTATGGAAACCAACAACATGTACTCTTAATTCTGAAATGGTTTTATTATTGTAATGAAAGCAAGTAGTGCAAAAATATTATTACTATGCCTAAGGTCTTCATAATGTATAGTAGTACGTATTTTGTTGTGATAATTTATTCAACAATTTCCAAGAGCAAACAGATGCACACGTGAAGATTATTAACTAAATGTCATTCTTACCTAATGTATAAACTCCTGGGGCTGTAAACAGAATAAAATATTGGTAAATTTATTTTCAACCATAAGTACATGTAAAGCAGGTAAATTAAGTAACATCAAAAATATGCTACAATGTAATAACATGTACAAAGTAAAAAATTCTACCCGATCTAAGTAATTTATTCAACTGTCCTATAGAGACTATTGTTTGGCTGACCTTTTCTTTTCTACATATAACTTGTAAAAGTGAACAGAATATTCTGTGGCATGACATTTTCCCTAAGTTGCCTTACACACCATAAATTTATGTTCAACATGTTCAATATGTATATTTCATGTGTTAGAAGTAAAATTTATCATTTTAGTAAACTGTTGTTAAAGCATTTTGAACATCTTATTCATTATATTCAAAATATTTTAGGGTTATAAAAGGATTTATTTCCTGTTTATAATATGCTGCTTGTGGAAATAAAAATTTTGAATCAAACACAAAAGCTTTATTAATTTTTTAAAAATTATGCCATTAAACATGAAAAAATATCAATCTATTTAATGTTATATTAAAAAAAATGCATGCATTTTTACTTTGATTGACATTTTAAAGTTGTCATCTTGATTTATTTCTCATGTGCAAAGACCAACAAACTGACTTGAAAAAAGACTATTTTTTCTATTTAAACAAATCTTTCAATTCTGAATCTTATAAAAAATATGTTTCTGGTCAAGAAAGAAAAAATAATAACACTTGTCATTTTCACTAAATAATTAAATTGTGATTTTCAGCAACAAAAAATACTTTCTATTGTTCTCATTCTTGAAGGAAAGTTAAATTATTGACATAAATCTTTTCATTTATGCCTATTTGTGCGTGCACAAAATGTCTGAAATTAAAACTGAACCAACTGCACAAAAATTGTTTAGTGAAGTCTTTAATAACATTATGAACAATTAAAAAGTTAGTGTTCTTGTAAATTTGAATTTTAATGTCACAAGTGGCATTCTTTGTGTTCAATGTTTTGTTACATGTAATTACCACTGGGTCGATACCTCTGCTGGTGGAACATTGGTCCCCGAGGGTATTCAGCAGCCCAGTTGTCAGACTTGTCTGACATGAAATTTATCTAACAATGTTTTACAGAAATTTGCTGCA
>JARWCS010354094.1:0-10932 GCA_034783895.1 Geukensia demissa
GGTTAACCCAGGTGGTCCGGAAGGGTAAGCAGGTACTCCGGGTCCCTGAAATCTAGAGCACCATGCTTCTCAACACAAAGTTAGACCAGTATTTATAGCTAAACAATGTGTGTTGTCTTGATAAAGTAACAGTCATACTTATCTATATGGGCATCTTGACAACAGTCTTTGATAAAAAGAAGTACAAAATGTATACACATAATGGAGGAAGCAAGATGAAACCGAAGGCGAGACACAGGGGGAAAAGTCGACAAACACGGCAATTTCGAGAACACGAACAAGGCGGAACATGACACATATACATATAAAACTAAAAACAAATATACAACTACGAACAATGCGCACCCCATCAAAAGACGGGGGTTAACCCAGGTGGTCCGGAAGGGTAAGCAGGCAACAATTACTTCATAGCAAATACTAGGGGTCCATGAAAGCTAGAGCACCATGCCTCTCAACACAAAGTTAGACAAGTATTTATAGCCAAACAATGTCTGTTGTCTTGATAAAACATATGTTTGGCAACATAAATTTAGTTTTTGTGTAAAGAAGAAATGAGAGTCAAAGTTGTGATTGAATATATTTACGTTCAAATGAGAATATCTCTGAGAAGAAATTTCAGATTTGTTTGGCAATTTCTTCAACGAAACGAACGTATGGTGGCCGGCATTGCTTTTGGTTTTCTCCTCACATTAAGTACAATAAAACGAACTATAAAAGAAAAAAACGCTTGGCATATACTTCTAACTGTATAGCAGCTCTTCATTTTACAAAAATAAGAATTTTACAGCTACTACAAAATTAGTTAAAATCATTTGTTTTCAGCTCTTTAGCACCAAAAACTGGTTCCATTCGTTTTGTCTCAAAAGAACTGAACGACACTAGAATCTTTGAAGTGAGAAACCTAAATGATATATTTGTGTGTATGGGGCTATGTGACGGGCATGCATCTTCTGTCCTTGGTCTGCTAAACACAGGGGATTGCCTCGCAGTAAGTATTTTTATACATGCCTTATAGGAAAAGAACCTCCTATTTTCATGAAAATTTAAAAACTCGAAAGAAAATCGTAAAGATTGATGCGATAACCCAAGTACGAACTTTCCGACGGATATGATATCTGAACAATGACCCATCACGTACTTGCTTTACTCTTCCTACTTATCAACCACACAATTATTTATATTGTAATGCTAAAGCCAAAGTGGGTTGAATGTCTGCATTAAGATAAATAAATATATTAAGGCGGATCCAAACTTTTGTCAAAAGCCAACCAGCTGCAAAAACATGACCTTAAAGGCAGGGTA
This sequence comes from Geukensia demissa, assembly GCA_034783895.1. Lineage (NCBI taxonomy): Eukaryota > Metazoa > Mollusca > Bivalvia > Mytilida > Mytilidae > Geukensia > Geukensia demissa. The sequence continues at coordinate 1,303 of JARWCS010354094.1, forward strand.
AGCAAAAGTCCTAATTTAATCAAAACTTTAAATTTTCATGCAAATCCACCCAATCTTCCCTTCCTTGACAAACAGTGGACTAAATAAAACAAAAATTGTACATTAACGCCTTCTATCGCCTCTTAAAATTCATTCCCTTGATTAAAAAAAAACATAAAAGAGACTGTTCTTATTATCAAGACAAAGAATTTTTATTGATTATAGAGCCACATTAGACAGTTAAGACTATGCCACAGTCACCAGAAATTTGATATTATTTTACAGTATGGGAATTTTCTTTTCACAGGTTGAAATAGCGGGAAAACTCACATTTAGTCAGAAGACACATATTCTAGCATATGTTGAATATTTTCGAAGTGGAATAGACTATTTACAGACAGACGGATACGCTCCAATGGAGCTTAAACATTATTATGATGGAAATTTCTTTCTTCGAGATAGAAGTTATGGTACTATGGAAATAGTAATTTTGGAGATAAGGTATCCGAAGAAAAACCAAATGGAGGCGCTTAAAAGTATCCGCCAACAGTTCTATCATATTTCCACATTCTTGCATCACGCCGTTATTGAGGTTGGGAAGCCATCCTCCTTTAAGGTGAGTGGCTAGATTACTCGGAAGACACCCGAAAACGCCAGAACAAAGTCATCACATGAGATATCGTAGGTCGACACCACAATCTTGTTTTTCTTGATTATCAAGTACCCAACAGCAACGCACATCTCTTTCCCTGACCGGTTCGATGGATTTAAAAAAATATTGGACGGATGTTTTCTTATAAGCGGCTTAATTTATAATTTTTATATTCTTAGTACGTGTTTCAAGTCTGCTTCATCAGGGGTCTTTCGAAACATTTTGTTTAGATTTATATCTTCGAATTTATAATATAATCTGCGGTATTATAAAAAATAAAATAAAATGAAATAAATGGGGTAAGGAGTCCATACTCCAAGCGCCTGTGTGCTAGCTAATGGTTTCGCTCTCCTAAGTTCACCATGATTTCAGAACTTTGATATTTGAACTTCCATTAATTTTTCAGCTGATCAGACTTTCTACAGCAAGAGAAAAGATTGAAACACTGTATTATAAAATGAAGAATTTGGATGATGTGTATTCTAAACTTCACAAATACGAGTCGGATATATTTCATATTCGGGAGGATATACGTCGTCAGTATATCAAGCCCCATCTTAGATATGGAATGTACCCATACACACTTGCAGGTACGTGTGAGGAACTGTCACTATGTTTGTTGATACATAAGGTCAGAAAGGTGCTCTGGTTCTATTTCTTGAAAGGCTAAAATATAAAATTAACCTTCATGATTTTAGAATACTCTCCTTTTATTTTTAAGATGCAATCTGTACCTCTCATCATGCACTTTATTCGTCCTGATAAATTTTCATAGAATCTGACCTTAGAATCAGTGAATTAAATTTGCCTGAGAATTGCATGGCATAATTGCTCGTTGTATTCGTCACCTGGCTTTGGGCTTGTATATTGGTATGGTATATTTGTGTCATAAGTATTTGTTGTAGTGGTCTAGTATATCATAAAACTAAAAGCGAGTTTTCTCATGGGGGGATCTGGTTGTATAATTCCGCATGATTGCAATTGACCTTCTTATTTCTTTTCTATAAAGTTTCTGTTTAATTTTCCTAAATTAAACAGGTTTGAGAGTTTTCCAGAAAATTTATCAAAGTTGGAACTGCCGTCCGTGCAACTTTCAACAAAAGTCTCATTTACGTATCTAGGATATTTTCTGAGAAGATGAAAACTTGGACATATCTTTCAATGAAAAAAGATTTTCAAAGTTAAAACAACCAAGATCATACACGACCTTGGGATCAAGTTCATCATATCACATATGATATAGGCATGCAACTTCCTAACAAGTATCATTTATCTATCAATCTATCAATTACTTTTGCTGAAAAACCCCAAAATTGGATGTAACAGTATAAGGACAGATATTCTAAGCCGAAGGTCAAGGTTATCAAAATTTGCATCTGAAACATGCATGCTATATCAATGCAACCTCATGACAAGTTTCATTTAGATATCAAATATAGTTTTTGAGATTACCAATGACTGTATGCGAGTCCTCACAAAGAAAAGTGTTTAAACTGTTTCTAATAGGTGACCTTGGCCTTAGCACCACCTATATTTGCGTCTGTAAATGTGTTAAACCAATTCAACTTCACAAGTTTCATTTAGGTATCCAGCTCAGATGCCGAGAAAACAAGAACTCAAACGTAACTTTCAGTGAAAAGCAGATTTTTAAGTTCAAAAATGATAATCCTGAATAACCTTCAGGTCAAGGTCACCAAATTTGAGGAGCATAAGCATAATGCCCCAATACACCATGCTGCTAAGTTTCCTGATGCTACCTTGTATAGTTTGAGGAGGCAATTCAAAGTCCACCTTTACTTCATAAGTCGAACTAACAGTAAGAACGGAAAGTCATAAATCCTCTACAACAACAGAAAACCTATTTTGCAGAGAAAACTCCTGTTTCAACAGCTATGCCAACAGAAACTCCCAATCTTGATCTCATGTTTGCAGATCAGCCAGTTACTCAAGGATGTTCCCAAGGCAAGTAACATAAATTTGTAGTTATTTTCATAATTCATTATCAGCCCATTTATAAATCCATATGGACAGTCTGTAGTTGTGTTTTGATCAAATATTGCCTTCATCCCCGAGGAAAAGATAGAATAAAGTGAGGGGTTAGTTATGGTAATTTTAATTTTATACGCACCTACATGTATGCAAGTCAGAAAGTACTGTAGGGATTTTGAATTTTTGTATTGTTCTACATGTTGCTTGCTTTATAGAATGATTGTTGCTGTTTTGTATTCTTTAGCAAGGCTTGAAATAGTGTTGTCCAACTAGGCTTGCTGTAATTGTTGCTTTTAATGTTCTCACTAAAATATTTTTTCTTTGTGTATCAAATACTGGACACAACTACTGTGACATTTGTAACCATTTGACTTGTAGTGCAGACTACATATGTACTGTATCAGAGGCAGATTCAGACTTTTGGAAAAGGTGGGGGGCACTTTTTGTGGACCTCTTGATTCATCAATTGTCTCCATTTCTAATGGAGTTTAAGACCAAAATTTATCCCAGACTTATCATTTTTTATCATTTTTGTGTTCAAAGGAGGGGCCCAGGCCCCCTTGCCCCCCCCTCCTGTGTATTTCATTTGAAACTTAAGGGAACAACTATTTAACTCTGAAAAGTGGGGGTGGCTTTTCACCAAAAAAAATATGATGCAAAACTTTAAAAAAAAAATTTCTGGACCGGCAGGTACAAAAAAAAAAAGCTATTCTGAAGCCCGTTTCTTCCTAACAGCGTAATGTTAAATTTTGTGAGTAATAACTGGGAAAAAACTAAAAATCTTTCTGAGAAAAAAACCAACCCCCTCAAGTTAAATGGGCCTTTCTTAGGACAGAAGTATCAAATATGCCATGAAATTTAATTAATTTGAAATTGTTCATGAGATGCTGGTTGCTCACTTGCTATTATAAGCATGTAAACAAAAATCATTGATAGATCATGATAAATTTGTTTTATCTACATGAAATTTAGTAAGTTACAGGATTTGTTCTTCAGAAAATTTCAATCAATCATCCTAAATAAATACAGAAATCTAACATTCTCTTTCTATCTATGTAAGTGACAGTAAAGAATGAAGTTTACATATTGGGCTTGTTTTTCTGCACTTATCTGAAATATATCTCCTTTAATACAGCTGTAGCTTTAAGATCAAGTGACCACCTACAGTGGGAGGATGCATGTGCAGCTCAAGTGAAAGTTAACTCAGCATTAAAGATGCACAGAAGACTAACAAAAAAGGTAATTTTGAAACCAAGACTGCAGTTACATATTAGATGCCCCACTAAGATCTATCATATGCTGACTGGTTTGCTGTTAAGTCAAAAACTTTCCAAAATACTCCGACCCCCTCGGTGGTCTAATTGTTATCATGCTCGCCTCAAGTGTGGAAGGGTGTCCGTTTAATTGCCTACTGGGTAAAACAGAAGACATTAAAATTGGTATTTGCTGCTTGTGCTATGCAAACAGCATTTTGGAGTAAGAGCAAAAACTTGTTGGTCCAGAGGCAGAATGATGAGTCTGGGTAAGTGGCATGTCATCCTGCCAACTGTTGCTTTCAAGTGGTAGCAGGTTGACAATCCAGATCAGGTGTCGGTCAAGTACAAAGCAGGATTCATTCATCATCATTCATAAATGTGCGCTTGTGAAAAAATCTTAAATCTTAGTCAAATTTGTAAAATATTGGATAATACTGGCTTATAAGGGAATTATTTGCAAATTTTTAACGTCAAACTCTATTTCATTTTTCAGTGCAAGAAAATTCCAGTTGAACAATGTGTAAATCTGCCAAATATCAAAAAGAGATTAAAAAAAGTACAAAAGGATGTTCATTCTACAAGAATGAAGTGGCACAAATTGACTGATTCAGAAAAACAGACTGTGAAATCTGTAAACAAAGAAACCAAGAGATTAAGACAACAGCTAAAAAACATTTCAAAGAAAATGCGAGATGTTACAAAATATCGAAAGACCAAAAGGATTACAATTTAACAAAACCTGAAAATTGTTAATTGTTTGTATATACTGTTAGATTAAAATATGACGTAATAGTTTGTAGCAATGAATTAGTATTTATGTAGAAAGGATAACTATAGATTTAGCAATCATTTTCAAATGAGCTTCTAAGAAATTCTTTGATTTCATGGCAGTTTAAGGTTTATACACTCCAAAGCTATTGGGGTGATTATCTTGTTCCAGTACAGGAGTGTGATTTGGACATTTCACTTCCCACAGACTTTACTGGAAATCCACTGACGGAAGTATATATAATAAAATACGGAAACAAATTCAGACAGGATTTGACCCGCCAAAATCCGTGAATCTGCAAAAGAATCACATCCCTGCTAGTAAAATGCATAAAATATCGGGCGTCAGGAGCACTGTGATTTGCTAGAACATCCCTGCTAGTAAAATGCATAAAATATCGGACGTCAGGAGCACTGTGTTTTGCAAGACAGCAAAGCTACAAATATGATCAAAATCTGTATGTGGTGTTGAAAATCTGGAAAATTTTCATTTTACAATTATCATTAAATTAATGAGAATTGAGCATTCTTGCCCTTTTATTACGGTTTATTGAAGTTTTATAGAATTCAGCATTAACAGGATTATACTTGTCATTTCTGAGAACCCTTAACAAATCCTGTTTTTTAGTGATGCTCTATAAGGTACGACTTTCCTGCATAGTGACCATCTTGAAGTTAGATATATATATTTATAAATCTGAATATTTCACAATCCTTTAAATTGCTGTATGTAAGAATTTGGGACTCAAGGTCTGTTGCTTTGACATCAGGATGATATTACAACAATAACTGCTTATATTCTTCAATACTTCTATTTTCTGTATTACTATTTTATGAAAATATTTTGAAACCTTTTTCAATATTTAAATTCAGAAATTATTGTAATGTTTTTATTACAGGTATTGCCAAATTTGCGAGTGTTAGAATCACAATAATTTAAATTCATATTTCTGATTTTGTTAGTAGTATTTCACCACAAGTTTTAAGAGGTGGCAATAATAAAACTCCTGTTATTGCTTTAAATTAACAAAGCACAAAAATAAATGCATGTAATAATTTCAGAATTTACATTTTTAGTGACCATATTTAGAGCTTAGAACCTCTACATCTCTGGATATGCAAAATTACCTTCAAACCTTCTGCATTAAAAAAAAGCGTAGAATAAAACACCATTTAAACCATAATTTCATATATTTAATAAAAGTTCATGTTTCACAATGTAAACTTAACAATTTTAACATTACCAACTATCTGTAATAGTAAAATCCCATCGAAATTTTTCATAAAAGACTTGCAACTTGACATAAAAAGACACCATAACAGTAAATGAACAAAAGCACCAAAATTGTATTTATTTTACAATAAATGTGTTGTAATGCAAGTCTTAGAAAATAGCAAGTAAATTTGTAGGTTCCCATTAAACCGACTTCCTGTTATGAATGACAGATTTTTATACATGTTTTCTCGGCAACTGATATAAATCATTTGATAATGGTTACATATTGAATAAAGGTTGTTTTGAAGGTCAAGACTGAAATTATAATCGGTATCTCTTATCTGATTCTCAGCAAGCTCGACAGGTCTTTTAAAACGTCTGTTATTCTTTCACCTGGCCTTGTAAAATTGATCATGACCTTGATAATTCATTGCTCATTAAGTTTATCATACAATTTTTCTTTTAATAACAATCACTAATACTAGGTATAATCACAAAAAATTGATTTGTTTGAATAATTAATAACAAAATTGTTTCACTTCATCTCACTGTGAACTGAATATCTCTGTTTAACAAAGCTGTTGTAGTGATCAAGGCATGTTTCTACTCATGTATCTTTAAAGACCACAAATGAAATTTCTGTTAAAAAAATGCTTTAGGTTCCTACACATAAAAACACATGAAATTTCACCAATAGTAGACAAGCAAATACATTTCATTATTCATTATATAATGACTGTTCAAGCAAAACATACATGGGATGTGGGGACAGCCAAAATTATCTTCTGTGGGTTTCTTTATGGAAAAGATTGATTGATTGTTGGTTGCTTAACGTCCAGTGGCAAATATCCCATGCATATTCAGGACGAGAACAAGTTCAACAATCATCAGTATTGAAAAAGGGGTGGGATGGGACACAACAGGGCAACGGTTCTAGACTGCCACTAGAAAAAGGGAGTGATGGGTAGGGACATAAAACCTAGCCTTTTGTAGCGGCATAAACCTACTCTTTTTCGAAAACTACAAAAGGGGTCTTTTTTTTGTGCAAGGAGTGTGGCAGTCTCCAAACATGTCACCCATTATGGTCCACGGCCAGGTTTTCTGTATTATAACCTGGCAACCCCCCAACGAGAGGGCCTCCCCTATCCGCCACCTGGGGTTCGCGCTGGGTCAGCTCTGTGGGTCGAGCCCTGGAGATGTTTATGGAAAAGGAAAGGTTTTATTTACTTGTACTTTTTTGTTGAAATGACCTGCTGTTTGATTCTATTGGTGCCTATAAAGTTCCTGTTTAAAAATTGCATCTATGGGTGGGTACAAGTGGAATAAAATCACTTTTATGGGAGATAAAAACAATTTTCAAGTGCCTTCCCCATTGTCCCATGTATGTTTTGCTGGAACTGCCCTGATTAAAATGTTTTATAAGTCAACAAACATTCCATGTTGAAAATGAACAAAATAAAAAGAAAAAAGACAGTTTAACTCTATCTGAAAAGTTATAAAATTCATTTAACATGGTAAAATAGTGTTACGTCAGACATTTAAAACAAGAAAAATGAAATAGTCAATGGAAACACTTTTTGTTTATAAAAAAATCCATAAAATTTAAGCATAACATATCCTTAAACCATAGCAGATTAAAACAGCTTTTCATGTTATACAATTACAGTCTTTTGTACAGGTCAGTTTTATAGACCAAAATATCAATACTGACTGCAGCCTTCAGCAGAGCAGTTTGAATATCTTGTTGGCAAATACCCTTTAAAAAATTGCAATGGAAAAGCACCTTCCAGATCTCTATAGGTTCAAAAACCTTTTGTAAAATAAGGAAAATTTTTCATACTAACATAAAATTTGAAATTCGACATTAAAATTGCATATCCATGATAATTTGTAAGATATTGAGTAAATCTCAGAGGCGACAATATTATAAAACAGGAATTTCAAATAATCATTTGCATCAGAAGTGAATGGAAAGTAAATTTGGTGGGCAAAAGGTTAATTACTTAAGACCTGTAATCATTTAATTATGAAAATGAAAAGACATAGTGTAAATGTCAGAAAGACTGCTCTACAACCACCAGAAAAACAGAAAGAATTCATTAGTTGCTTCAAGAATCCTGTAAATTGGGTAAAAACACTATTGTGGTTATAGGTAAAAAATAATGAGCATTATCCCTTCACATAAAGTTTACAATTTTTTCCCCATGACTCTCAAAAACAAAAAAAATATATTTTAACTGAATAACAAATACAGCAATAAAATTATATTATAGTATATATAAAATGTTATTGCAATAATAAAATGAGATCCATCATATGTCTTATGAAGCACAAGAAATATTTTCTTCAGCCTTTTCCATTGTCTGGTTTATCTCTGAAATGTAAAATAACAGTAATTCTATATTGTTGATTGATTGAATGGTGCTTAACATCCAGTGGCAAATATCTTGCATATTTAGGATGAGAGCATATTAATGAATGAATCCTGCTATGTACTAGACAGACACACTGAGCTGGATTTTTAACAAGGTAGCTCATGAAAGCAACAGTATGCAGGAACACATGCCATTTTACCCAGATATATTATTCTGACTATGGACCACCCAGTCTTTGCTGATGCTGGTTGCTAAGCAGAGAAGCAGCAAATACCAATTTTAATGTCTTTGGTTTGAATCAGACGAGGGTCGAACCCACGACCTTCCACACTTAAGACAGCATGCTAACCATTACACAACCAAGCAGGTCAGAACTTACAGATAAAGGGTATGTTTCAAACTATTAACAGGAGGCTGCAGCCACTACCTGCTTAGTTAGCCTTTAACACAGCTATTTTGGATCTCTATAATTAATACAAAAGGTAAATCTGAATATGCAAAAATCATGAATGAGAAAGATAAGGGTTGCTATTACTTACTTTTCCAAAATACGGCTGGATGTTTTTAATTACAATTTCTACAGTTTATATCATATAGAAAACACATGATTTCCCTCTTTTTCAAATGGTTTCTTTTTACCCATATTTTAGGATATTTGTTTAGCCATACTATACTTACTTGACTTCTGTATCACTAAAAGGTAATGCTTTGGATGACATTTTCTGTTTCTTTATTACTACATTGTCTGGCACTTCATTGGATACACTGTGATGAGAGACAAATAAATATTACTGTATTCCTTGTATAGAGGGCCCAGGGGGGAGGGGGTGCTTAAATAATTGAACCACAGGGTGTTTACTAGAATGGACAAAAGTCAAAATTCTTTCAAGTCCAGTTCGAAGTGTAGTTTAGAAGTGCCCGAAATGATAAATTCCAGTTTATCTTCCCAACATATAATGTCTCTTGATATCAAATTGCCATTTTCTCACAAATTTTTTGTTCTTTGATCTGGCAATATAGGGAGTTTGCGGTTGTGCTTAAGTTTAGGATTTAAATCAAAATTAAGATGAGAGGGAGCTAACAGTGGTAGGGGCGATTAATAAAAGGAGTAGTGTACCCAGTAGATTGCAATAAAATCATACAATAGTGAGTTGTCTGCCCTTTACCATGTTATATAGTGTATATCACCAAATGGCCTCGATTCTGTACGGAAATTTTTACTTGATAAGTTGATTCTCTTTCTAATCTTTCGGATTGGTCAATTCAACAATACATATGTTATGATGGGTTTTAACTGACTGAATATGTCAAGATCTGTTTTGACAGAAAAACTGATAATATGTTGATTTGATAAATAAAGGTGTGTGCAAAGTAAACAGCATCTTCTTCTTATTG
>JARWCS010354124.1:0-10932 GCA_034783895.1 Geukensia demissa
AATGATATGAAATCGTGATGTTTGCTAACATGAAAAATACAAAACTGAAATGTAACAAAATGGAACTACGAAGAGAATGTTGGTTAAAGAAATGTATTTTTAAAGGAAAAATATGACAGACCTGCATGACAAACATGTTTCAGTGTCAATAACATCGTTCACGAATTATTACCAGGATCGTTCACGGTTCAGATTTTCCCACGTACCACATTTCCCGATTAACCGGATAGTCCCCCTGGTTAAGGATTCGGTTACAATTAATTAGTAAAAACATTTATTAAATTCTTTCTTAAATATATGAAATATAAATATATAATTTTTAAATTTGGCTGCACCTGCAGATATCATTCCTAAACTTTTTATCGACATCAGGTTTAAAAGTTTGCATAATCAGTTCGGATTTCTCAGTTTCTTGAATTAATTTACCAGTTGATGTAACCTTTATGATTCTAGATTCTGTTAAAAGATGACTTTGAAAATTGTGTATTTTGGAATAACATAGGTTAAGTTACTTAAAATTTTAGTCAATATCTAGCTAAATATATTTTCAATTAAATGTAAACACTTCTCATTTTTACAAAAATGTATTCTTTTGTTGGAAAAAGAATTATGTAATTAAAATGTTCTAATTATTTTATTAAATGTAAGATGATTTTAAACTAGAGATCAGAAACATTGAGTTATTTTTGAGGTCGTGCAACTCGTTAACTATTGTTTAATTTGTAATTGTCTTTGTACTGAGTATCGACATCAAGAGCTAAAATATTTGGTATTTCGGGTGCATTTTGTCAATGTCAGGAAAAAGGAGATGATCGAGAGTACATAAACATGTTAAACCCCGCCACATTCGTAATGTGTAAGTTTCAAGCCAGGGACATGTAGTCAAGTAGATGTCGTTGTTTTTTTACTGTTACTCGTTTTACAGTGTCAGCTTATTTTGGCCTCTTATTTTTAGTTTTTCCGTAGGCCTTTTACAACTTCTCTTGCAATGTGTATCAAATGTTGAATGCCTTGAAGTAACCTGTAGATATATGTTTGTTTGTCAATCTGACTTTTCGATGGATAATACCACACTTTCTATTTCTATATGTGCAATGTTTCAATGCCTTTTAAAACGGGAATTAACAATGAGGTGAATACGGGGGAATGAAAAGTTGAAAATTTGGAATTTCATCGGGAAATGATATATTGAATGTTGCAAGTTTTGAAAAGTTAAGCTTTGCTATTTGCCACCTACGGACCGATTTCCACAGGAAGGACTAAGGCAGTGCAACTTTCATACAGTGTTATAACATACATTGTAGGTGACCTGAATGAATCATTAACTTGTTTTCAAAACTGAACTTAATTATAGTAATAAACAGCTGACGTTTCGTTTGTTATTGTCAACTAGACAAAAATAAAATGTACAGATATTTATTTTCACAAAAAAAGTTATTCGGTGGATAACTCAAAACAATATAGTATTCATTATTGTGTAATGATTAAAAGTTGTCCAATGATTGTTTGGGTTTGTTTTTTGAGCTTATTAAATAATACATCTGAAGAAACCGCGTTTTTTCAAAAAGAAATAACGGGAAAACCTGTAAGTTGCACCACACACGGCCATCACTAAATCGATCACAATGCTATAGCGATTTGAAAGTGTTGTTTATTACCAGAATATAAAGCGGATAAGTAGTTGGGTCCTTGAGTATCATACTTATTAACTTATCAATGTCATCTTTAGTAAAGTGCTTAATCAATTAGCAGTAAGCCTTGACATTTTGATTAGGTCATAGGTGCATTGCAGACGTTAATATCTAGACTTTACCGGTGTTTTAATGATGTCTTTGTAGTACAAATTGCAGACTTTAATAGCTAGATTACAGTTTGAAGACTTTACCGGTGTTTTGATGATGTCATTGTTGTTAAATTGACGTCATGTAGTTAAAATTTTGCTATTGAATATTTTTATAAAAGTATGTAAGATGTGTATCTTTCTGACATATAATTCATATTTTTGCTGTGTGTGGGTCGTTAAAAGCGTCCGATGCTTTAACCTGTATACTGTTATTTATGTTCGGGTACTGGAATGTATGTTGGAACATACAATTTACATTTTTTTCAGCATTAAAATTTGTTCAATTCCCTGATTGTTATTTTTATATATGACTTAACGGCTTTCGTCTCATCATAAACACCTGGCGTGTCTCAAAGACAAAGCCATCACCGATAACACATGAGTGAGTTCAGGAGCATTTCTCTACCGTCACCATTCGTTTGTGCCCAAGTCCAATTTAACCAGTTTTAAGTTGACTCGTATATCAAGCTGTGTCGTTCCGTAACTGTTATACTGCTATGTTTGTTTTCCTCTTTGTTTGATAATTGTAATATTTCTTTTGATTTTATTTGTGTTATATATAATATCGCCATAACCAAGTTCTCTAAACCACTTATAACAAGAGTGTAAGAGTAGCTCGTAAAGTTCATCCGTTAGAGGAAAATATCAGCAAAGTTTATACTGGCTGAGTATTTTCAAAGAAAAAAGCGAATTTCAAATGTGGTCTCACATTAAACTGTTTTCGGGAAAGGCTTGGTCTTGAATAGGGGAGAAAACAATTCCGAACAATTTGGTCGCAATAGGGAATTTCGTTGAGTAAATCTTTATCTCAAAATAAATGTCGGATCCGGATGGTAAGCACAACTACATGTTGGGGTTTGGTGCTTAAATTATTCTTAAATTAAAGTTATTATTAAAATGATCTTTAATACAACCATTGTGTAAAATAGTTGAAGTAAATCTTGATGATTAAATTGAGCTTAAGAAAAAAAAAAAAAAAAAATAAAAAATAAAAAAAAAAAAAAAAAACCTGTCTAATTACAGTTAATCATAGTATAAAGATCTAACCCTACTACAAGTTGCATGCACCTGTTTTAAAATACCTGTTAACAAATATGGTATAAATATTCAACTTAAAAACGTGGTTATTTCATATTCCTTGTTCTGTCTTAAATACGGTTTTTTAAGTAATATTTATAAACAGTGACCATTATCATGTACGCTTTGGTTGCTATTGGGTTACCAAATCCAGTTAAAAGCTTGTTCCAAGGAGGTCGTCCTTGCCCAATGTCCGTTGAGTACAGATGTAGAGCGGTCTCTATATCTACAATTTCATATAAAGCGCTTGCTTCACAAATAATGGAAAGTTACGGCAGCTCAAACCATATGTGACATTTCCATTCATCCCTATTTTATATAAACGGTTTGTTGAACGGATTTCAGTTCACGAAAGTTCCTATTGTAATGGACATTTGATATTATTCACCAAATATTTTGCTCCAAGTTTACAAGCCAATGTTTACCATGTACACATGTCACAATCCCGTGACGTGATTCGCAAGAACTTTAAGATAAGTTGTCTTATGATAAACGAAAGGTTAAAGAATCAAATCAAATGCCATTTTAGAGTAGACGTTTAGCTGAAAATAGAGGAATACTGTTCATAAAAACCTGAAAATAAATCTTAAGCAGCAGGTACATAAAATATACTGATAATGCAGTGTTGTTAAAGAGAATATTGGTTATGACTGAATCAATAGTTTTAAATTCTAGATTTCAAAATTTGAAAAATGGAATATAAAGTGAACATATATGGATATCAGTATTTACTGTTTCTGTAAGAATCTGATGAAAATGATTTTTAGTTAAAAGTATTGATATTCTATATATATTTATTTATATTTATTTTAGTTGTTCTGCTGCTTATACTCTGAAAAAAAAGAATGGTGGTTATACAAATTTGGATTGTCTGTTTACTTTTTGGAACCGTTACATGTTTGAAGTAAGTAAATTCTATATCTTTGATTTTTTTCACAAAGTGCTCAAATTTTATCAAACTTATACCAACTATTCAAATGATTTTTTTTATTTTGCGCCATACCAAAGGCATCACGACGACAGTTTTAACAGAGAAATTAAGAGTAGGCTGTAAGCACAAGTTTTATATAAAATAATTATATTCGAAAATAATTTCATCAAAACTTACTTTACTTTTATATTTACGAAAATATTCATCATTAGCAAATGTAAACACATGATATGTGACGTAAATCTTATTCCATGAAGAGTTTTTGAAAGTAAGATCAAAAATTTGTTTTAAAAACCATGAGCACATGACATTCAACAATGGTGGAACCCCACTCCCTTTGCATTTTGATCATGTAACACCAATTTCCCAATCTACATACTCCGAAAGAATTCGGACTTCAAATATATTGAATACATTAAAGTAAAGTAAACTTCATTTAAAATGAATGATGTCTTATTAACCAGAGCAAATGAAATATATTATGTTATTAAAAATAATTGGGTCAAGTTTTTCATTGCAAGGTAGAATGTGTTCTTATGCCACTTTGGATCTATTGTTCTTAAAATATTTTAACACTGACTATCAAGATTAGGTCTGATGAACAATAGGTCCCCTATGGTATTCATCAGCCCAGTTATTAGACTTGTCTGACATGAAATTTATCAAACAATGTTATACATATTTAAAGGAGTAGCATATTAAAATCCATCATAATCATTCAACATTGTTCAACTCGTATTTAAGAACTAATTTGAAGTTACTTACGTCAGTCGAAGGTGAGAAGTGGGTTATATGTCAAGAAAACCACAATATATATAATAAAATCTTGAAATATGCTTATATCCGGAGTCTCAAAGGACTTAAACAAGGACCGAATAACCTTATTGTGACGAGTTTATTTTAAAATATCAATTGTACCTGCCTTAATGTGGATATGCTTATTCAATTGAACACAACAGGGAGATACAATGAGAAACCATAGCTGACGGCAAGAATAATGTCAAGGAATAAGATTATTTTTCTGTTGGAATTAATCGCACATAATCAAAGAGGCCCCAATTTAGCTACCGTCAATTTTTCAATTAATGTCATATTCCAATATATACAGTTATCAACTAAATTCCTATATTATGCTACATTTAATAAAAGAAACTGAGATTGTTTTCTTCTCTTTTCCTAACAATTATACTTTATCAATAGTTATGATAGCTTTAAAATTAGTATAAGTTTATATGGAAACAAAGTTAGCATAAATAAACAATAGGTTTACCTTAACGAGCTCGTTTTTTTTTAATATCAGAATTTTAAAGTTAAGCGGGAAAACATACTTCTCTTGTGATTGCATTGGTATTGTTTACATACTCATAATCTAGAAATATTTCGTAATATTTACTCAAATGGATTTTTGAGATATGTTGAATGGAACATGTGTCGATACCTTTACTGGTTGGACCAGAGGTCCCCGAGGGTATTCATCACCCCAAGACTTCGAAACGTATTGCACGTAGTAATCTTTCCCTACCGTCTGATTTAGATTCCTATTTCTATTTGTGTTGATTTGAGTACTTATTTTACTATGTTTGGATCTCGGACGTTTCACGTACGTTGGTTCTAATGCTAAAAGATACGATATTACTCACAGAAATCTACATATGGCATACCTAAATTCACCATATTAATTCAACATCGGTAAACTTGTATTAATAATGAATAGAAATCGGCGTTTACATGTGTTATGCCACACTTTGGAATAGATAAAAAATTGGATGAGTTTGAAAATTTTGTCAGTGACAGAAACATGAGAGGAAAACATCCTTTAACTAAGTTCGATGACAAAAGGATGATTGCTTTGTCATTAAATATATATCAAGAATCACGCCGTGTATTAATATGTTGAAGGCAATCAATAGGCTATATCACTATTTCCCTCCGTAGTTATTAGAGTCCTGCATCTGTTTTATGAAGCAGTTAAAGATTCCTTGTATGTTAAAAAACAAATTGCAGGCATTAAAGAAAAATAAAGCAAAATAAAACGACGTCATTAAAGATCTTACAACACCCACATTACATATTCCGGTATCCTGATGTCAAGGTTAGATAAATTGTTCTCACTAAACTCGTATCATGTCATACGACCAATAAACATAACTTCCTTGTTTGAACATGCTGTTTACTGATAGGACAGACTTTTCGTTCACTTACTCAATATGTACAACTAGAAGTCAATATATTATGGCCGTCAACATTTTGTGCTGCATAAGAGACATGTCACGCGTGCGTGAAATAAGATTAGATACATTTCATATGTTAAAGAAAGGTACAAAAAGCTAAAGTAGTCCAAAAATATCAGTAACATAAGCTTTAAGGCAGATTCGTCAAGCTATAATGCAAATTCGTCTTGACGAATATATTTCGAACAACCTTAATAGATATACTTTTTACGAATATATATTATTAAACTACAAGATGCGATAAATTCTTCATTTTTTGTAGGTCCATTACAAAAACATTTGGAATCTATATAAAAAATTATATATATTGTACAAAAGCTGTTATTCGATATTTTAACGAAATAATTTCAAAACTTTGGGTCACAGATATCGCTTTATTTTATCCTGTTCAAATAGCGAATTTCTTCATGTGTTCTTACTGTAGCAGTAAAAACGACGGTAGCACTATATAACTTTGTTTTTCTTCTTTGAATTTAAAATAATTTAGAACGTCTATATATTTGTAAATTATGAGAATTATAAGAAAGATACTATAGAAGAATGTTTTCATTGGAATAAAATTATTCCATACAATTTATTTTCTATGTTTCTTGATATATAAGAATTGGTTGATTGGTTGACGTCAAGTGGCAAATTTTTATACATACGCAGGACGAGAGCATATTAATCGGTGCACGATCTATGCCATTTACCTAATATGTTTTCATTTTGATATATACATCTGACTGCTTAAATCAGCTGCTTAATGTATTACGTATACTTTTCAAAGCTTATTCGCTATTCAAGAGCTTGCATCCATTCAGTGGTTTTGTACAGAGCTCAACTGCTGACATATAAACAACTCAAGCAACATTTATATGTTACATTAGCTTCCTGATATTTTTTGATCGTCATATAGTGTGGAGAAAGTAGAAAATCTCTCCTTGCTTGAATACGCTCTGATATTTATCCAGTTATGACGTATTTATTCTTAAGATAACGTCCCTGTGTGTACGTCTTCATTTATTCCTTTCTCGGTCAGTGTCTTAATTATAATTATCTAGCAATTTTATCTGTTTATTATCTGCCCTATTCAAGCTATTTCAAACAATTTGACAAAATCTTGATATGTCCTGTGTTTGTTTAAACGTTGTGTCTGATTTTGTATGTATTACAGTCCGTCAACTTATGACAGATTTTGTCAGATGTCTTTGCTGTATCTGTAATTTGTTGACGTATTTCAATGTACAGATATAGTGTCGTCAACATCTAGCGAAAAATTCCGCTCAAACCGGTGCTAGTGGCTGTCTTAAACTTACAGTAAGGAGCGAGTTTTTACTCCGTGTTGAAGGTCTCACTGTGAATTTGAGATAAGATGAAAAACAGCAATCAAAGCGCTGTTCCTTTGCTTGGCATTTACTTGTATATATGCGATTCCTTCCGATTTTGACTTTAAGGACTCTACTACGGGTGTTGCGCGCAAGACAGGGAATGCTTACCCTTCTGGAGCACTTGATTCCACTCCTGTTTTGTAAAGGAGTTCATGGATTCCAAGCCTTTGTTCCTTTTCCTTTCGTTTTATCTTTTAGTTTGTTTCAAATGTGCTTGTCTCTTTGGACTATGCACTTTTGATCTCTCACAGGCTATTCTACACTGGACTCACATCTGTATTTAAATGATAAACAGCTTTTAGTCCTTGAAGGTAGTCAAGGAACTGTTCTAGACCTTTCAGATATATAAACAGAGCAGTCAGACAATGATTCTAATTCTAGAACTGTACTTTTCTAGAGCAGTCAGGATTCTGACCCGGATTCTATTCTAGAGCAGTCAGAATTATATTATAGAGCAGTCGTAGAACTGTTCTACGTTAACATAGAGCGGTCATTAGAACTGTTCTAAGACCGTTTTAAGACAGGTTAAAGGTGGTCTCATCAGTACTAAAATAAGTTTACCTCTTCTCGGGTTGACGTTAACCCGGATTTGAGTTTAAAGATTCCACGACGGGTGTTCCTTTTCCTTTGGTGTTATTTTTTAATTTGTTTCAAATTTGTCTAGTCTCTTTGGACTATGCACTTTTGATCTCTCACATGGGTATTTTACACTGGACTTATATACCTATAGAAAAAAGGAGATCAGGTATTATTGTCAATTTTACAGCTATCAATAACGTATTAATTGCAAACATCTGGTTGCCTATGGCTTAAATAATGGACATATATCCAAATCGTAAGGCCAGCTGTAAAAGGGGGAAAATATAATGTGATGATATTCAAATGTATCAACTTTCGGCCAAGTAAATATACAATGCAAAACAAGTAATATTTTAACACAAAAATAAACCTTCTCGATGACAGGTTCCTGGATAGAGACATCACAAAAAGTATGTGAAGGGGTTTAACATGTTTGAGAGTACTCAATTATTTGTTCACCTGGGCCAGTGGTGTGACAAAACGACATTAAAACAAACTTCAAAACCAACTGCATAAGATAACTATTGAAGTCAATACATTGTATGCACACAATTACAAATAAAATAAGAGACAGCCAAATAAAACAAGAGACAGCAAAATATACCTAACTCGAAAAAGAGCTCGCTGTTTCTCACAGCTTGCTCAATATCCAAACACAGTTGAAAAAAAAATCTGGTTCTCTTCGGTTAAGACATCAATCAAACCTGTCTGGTTGGATGTAGTGTAACAATATCATAAAATCCAAAGAAAACAAATATTGTGCAAGTGCCACCCCTTAAGTTGTCAGTAGGCGACCAGTTACAAGACTAAATTCTAAAATCTCCTCCCTTACTGAGACCTTGCTCAATGTCTACGTGTCGATTTTTTAGCTTGTTGTTTTGTTTCCATCCTGCATATGGCCAAACACTGCAGGCTGGACTTTACGCAGCAATCAACCATACATCAATGAAGATTGCTAATATATTGCCCACTTACATGTAATGTTAAAACACAATTAATCAATTGATCATTAAACAGAATTAAATAGGAAAGATTTGGAATTATTAAGGGAGTAATTTTGCAGGGTATTAAGTAATACTGATGGTTACTCCCTAATAAATAAAATAAAAATTCCAGAGGATTAATTTATGAAATGGCTTGTCCACGGACATGGCAACATCGTAAATAATTCAGGTAAACGACGTGGAAACCACATCACTAATAAATCCAATATGAAAACCATGGACTCATTCCATCACCAGTGAAAAACCTGGGATCTGTTAGCAGTTTTTGTTTGTTAAGGGCATATCCACCAGTTATTTTTATGAGACTTTCTTCATTTTTCGATATTTTGTTCTTTGAAATGCAAGAGTCAGATATTTGGAGAAAAGAGTTATGTCAACAGTCTTTTTAAGAGCAGTCAGAGACTGAAAATAAGGGGAAAGCATTCACCGCATTTAAATGTGTCATGATTATGTTGTTTTTCGTTTTATTTTGAATTTTGTTCCGTACAAAACCAAATTTTTCTGAGTTAGATATACACTTAGTATTAAAATACTTTCAGGTTTCGTGATTATCTTTAAGAAACATTAAACTCTTTTAAATAAAATGTGTGGATTAAATTGGCCATTTAACGATGAATAAATGCAGTTTTTTAATATTTCAAACGATGTCTTTATATTATATATGCAATACAATATACTATCAAATCGCAGAAAATAATATGTCACCGACAATTTTAAGAGATAAACAATAAAAATCATCATGTGCCTCCCCTTCTTTTGATTTAGAAATTTGCCTCATCCCATTAAAAACCAGTCCTACGCCTATGTTTAATAAACACTCCCCGTGGCACGTTAGTAAAACGAAAATTGATTGCCTTCTTGGCATGCGTAGAATTTGTGGCGGCAAAAATTTGTTAACAAAGTGTTAACAACAATTTTTTTTTGAGTGCCGGTTTCGCCATGGACGCGATCGATTTTGAGAATACCGTAAAGAAGTTGGTTGGAGAGGAGATTCAGAAGTAACAGAATGACTTTCTTTCACGGCTTGACACTACAATTTCTTCAAAATTCCAGGATTTGGATCGGCAGCAACAGGAGCGTTCGGATGCTCAGATATCAAGGATTCAAACAGGAATTTTAATGGTGGATACGTATAAATTCCAACGGAAAAGCTGTGAAGACCAGTTTAAGTTTAATCAGAAAGTTACTGTTGTTTTGAAGGAGGCGGAGGCTAGTATAGATCCAAGAAACGCACGTAAAACAGAATGTTTCAGAATGCATAGAGCTTTTAAACTATAGACAGAAACTAGTCAAAATGGAAGATTCCTCTGAATATGGTTGGAACGTGGTACAGGAATATACTGCTAATCCCCTTGCCGAAGATTCGGATGATAAAGTACAAGAACAGAACGTAAGATAAAAGCGGAAAAAGCAAAGAAGTAGAATCGCCCTGTACCATATACAAAACCCAGCAACAACACGCGTAAGGACAACGAGGGACAGAAATCATGAAAGCCTGGAGTGTGTTCCTGGTCATTGGCAGAATGTGTGCCCAGAAAAGAGGAAATCTAAGTTAAGTTAAGTTTCTTATGTAAATCATGATATACCAGTTGTGACTATATACCGGCTTTGACTACTGAGTAACACGACGGGCCACAAGTGGAGCGGGAGTTGGTATCTTCGAATTCCTTTTGAAAGTATTAAGCTAGATTCTGATATGAGTACAACTCAGTAGGATGTAAACAATGTAGTAAGTTCATCACCTGATAGTAGTATTTGTTCATGTAGATGATCATGATCAGGTAATTCCGAGACTAAATAAATTGTGGCGTTGGTAGGTAGCCTTAATTAGGCAATTTACTAGTGGAGAGAATTCGAAGCAGGTACAAGTGAATTCATTTTACGGGTAATAGAAGGC
>JARWCS010354135.1:0-10932 GCA_034783895.1 Geukensia demissa
TACTCCAGCTTTATTTTCAGTGTAGTGTCGTGTGTTCTTTGTCTTTCGTTTTATTTTGTTGGCCATGGTCTTGTCTGTCTTCCGACTTGACGATTTCTTTCTGCCCCTTTGGTAGCTTCGAATCCCTCCTTAAAAGATAATTTAGGTGATTATCACCGTTGTCCACCTTGCAACAAAAGTATTATCTGCCTATATGTAATTGATATGTGACAAGATCAGAAAACAATCCTGAAACATCGAAGTCAAACACATTGTGCCATAAAGGTTACCTTAATGGAAAATCATGCCACATCTCCTATTTTATATGAATTTTAGTTTTAAAACAAATTGTGAAGCAAAAGTTAATCGTTATAATAAGTAGCCTTGAATCTATATTTTTAAAAGACATCGATTATAGTCTAAATATATTAATTTGATAGAAACGATCGTACCGACTAAGATGCCAAGGCAGGAATAATGTTACGCAGAAATCTTGTCTAAAAGATAGTTCAACGTTATACCTTGTATTAAGAAATGTTGATCATATATGCATTTAAATAAATGGCACATGATGTAACAGCTGTATTTTACAGACATGTAAATAAATAAAATATAAGATATCTATGCCGTCGGAAAAAAAGTTAAATATGAGCAACTGGTCAGTCTTACCGTCTTATTAATGACAATGAAACCGTTGAAAAGCAAATATTCAATAACCTGGTTTTAAAATAAAATTGTTTTACGTCTAATTTTGATAGACTCGTTAGCATGCTCTGAGAGTGCGTTGCTATTTTTTATTCTTTGTTTTTAAGTTAGGCATATTCGTTGTCAGTGTTAAAGCAGGACTCATCTACATAGATAACGTAATATTGTGTATACTGAAAATGTGGAAATTTTCGTTTTTATCACCTTTGAACTTTTGCGAGAAAATGTCTCTAAAATAATCTTCTTTTCTATACCCATAACAAATAAAAATGTTTTTTATGCATTAAGTTACAGAAATATATGATTTTGCTACATTGACACCGACGCAAAGTCCTTCAATTCTCGTATTATAAATAAAAGTGTAAGTGAGAGAAAGAGAAAGAAATAAGTTGCAAGTTCGGTAGGTTGTAAAATATATAAATCAAACAAATGACAGAGATGAAGCTTTGGTTTCTATGTCTTGTTTTGAGTGAAAAATATGAGATGTGAAATTTACCGGGAAAACAAGGTTATTACAGGGGTTGATAACTTAAAGTCTAAGGAAAGCCGTACTATATCTGGACGTTTGCTTAAAACATGTATAAATCTTTTACTTGTTAGTTAAACACTTAACACTTTTAATCAGAAATGACTAATGAATTTGCATCAAGCCATGAATTACACAAATGTAGTCACAACAATCTCTCCGATTGCAGTGAAAAACGCATACGTCACACAGTCCAGTAAACTGCCAAAATATGTAAAATTAAATACATGTTCACCACTGTTTCGTTAAATAATGTGATTTTTTTCTATGCGGTAAACATACTTTAAAAAGTAACATCTGATCAGCATTACTAGAGACAATAGAATATCCAGGATCAAAATGATAGAGAAGAAAAAGAAGTATTCAATTTCAAACACATTGATTAAGGAGGCCACATTCAGCGATGAGGACATCTTCGGTGTGCGATACATTTTGAAGTCTTTCCTTAGATGTTAATTAAATAACGCGAACTTCTGTAAAACAAAATATGATAAATTTCATGTTAGACAAGTCAAAAACTGGGCTGGTGAATGCTTTTAGGACCTCTACTATACCAGCAGTGATCATGGTGATATCGACCCAGTTGTTTTAAAAACATATTTACCAATGTTTTTATAAATATATATGAAATTTTGGTAGGCTGTTTACACATTTAAAGGTGTAACTTATCATCAGCAACGTTAGAAATCAGAGGAAGTACTATTATCCCAGCAAATCGAAAAAGGAAGCCAAACCAAGAAGCAAGGACATCTATTATGTGCAAACAATGTAACAACCTTGATTTTAAGATGGAATGGTCCGAGATAGACGCAATGACAGTGTTGATCAGAGATTAATTCTTAAAATAGCTTTTGAAGTTTTTAAGTCATTTAATGTAAAACAAACAATTTGTCTTAATTTGTAACATTATTTACAACTGAAAGTTAAGTTTGAAATTCGTTTGAAGCGACAAGAACATCTACTATGTGCAATACATTTAAAACCTCTCGTTTAATAAATACCACGAATTTTTATAGAAAAAAATATGTGAAAAATTTCATGTCAGAAAAATCTGATACCTGGGACCTCTGGTCTGCCAGTGTGATATGAAGCTTTTTTAAATTAATTATGGTGAAAAGACAATTTGTCTTAAATTCCTTTTAAGCGTAAAATAATAGAATAACTAGCGTGTCATTTGATGTATTTGAAGAGGTATCTGAATATTTTTTATAAAATTACTTTTGTGCAGCATCACATACTAACGCAAAGTCGAAAGGAAAAAATGAAACATGTGATCCTCTTCATTGGTATTATCTGCGTTACATTTGAGGTTGCAAAACTGACAACTAGTGTTCCATTTTTAACTTCTTCGGTATCAATTGCCTTGCCACCCTTACTAATGATCACTGTAATAAAGACCCAAGTTAGTTGTGCTGGGATTAAACTCCAACAAATGGAAGGACTTAATCAAATTAAACGCTGTTGTGAATTGTAATGTGTTCTATAACTGTATCCATAATGACACTGTAGGCAGTTGTGTTGTAGCTTTTTCTAGCAGGTTTGTTGGGGATTTTTGTCATTATGTTATATATATTATTATAAATGAAATAGTCATTTTTACCAATAATAACTTTTTTATTCGTTTGGTTTTCAATTCATGGCTTTGGTTTCATTACGTACAATATTCAATTTGAAAAGATCTAAGATGGTCCTCTACAAGAGGATTGTGTCAGGCATTCCGAAGGACCAACTAAGATTTCCACCACAGCCAATCATAGTTTAACCTTTTACCATATGAGAAATCCAATTAAAAATGTTTTTGTTGTCTGAAACTGCGACGCCCATTATATAAAACCTTAGTGGGACCCAAATTAAAATATTATCTGGCATACCCTCTACCCACCAATATTGCCGCTACATCGGACCTAACAATTTACCTTATGGGGAATCTAGTAAAAATTGTTTTCTCTGAAACTGAGTTTAATAGGTACCAGATTTGTGTAGAGTGGTTGTTTGATGTCCTCTACCAAACTTCTGTTCAGCATTCTATTCTGGCAGAAAACAATGCTTATTATCACCAAATGGGAAGTTGATGACAGGTTATCGATACAGGCCCTTCTTGGAGATATCTTGCCTCTTCCCTTGACTGCCCACTTTGATCTTGAAATCTTTTAAGGTTTTAATATTTGCATCTGACTGTTTGCAATTTTGGAAAGCTGATGTCACAGTTATTAAGGAAGCCCGATTCCCAACAGTATAAATAGAAGTTAATCATATCAAATTTGTGTACCGAGAAAAGCATTTGGCTCGGTTTTTTTTTCTTTTCTTTTCTTTTTTTTTTTTTTTTGCAGCATTCGTATTTTGCTGAACGTTTATTTTCTTCCATTTCTATCAAGTTCAAATTTATTAGTTTTTTGTTTTTATTCGAACAAATATTCCTCAAAATTCCTTAATTCCGTAATCACGTCTTCCCAAAGCTCTTACCGATGCTGTGTTTTATATTATATATAACATACAATTACAGCGTTATTATAAGCATTTACAATTACATTTTTTGCATTATGGGAAAGAAATTCTATTTTGAAATGTAGACTGTATATTAAAAAGATAAGGTGGCCGATCTAATAGGTCAAAGATTATCACTTACTGATAACAGGAAGTTCTGTCTATTGTCTGAAAATTACTATCTTTAATTTCGTTGTTCGAGCTATTGAAAACGACCGACCGTTTACCTGAATGATTGGGCCTTTTGTTCCCCGTCGTATCGCAACAGAATGATTAATAACGGTAAACGTCTGTTTACCATCGATATCCGTCACACCTCTGAAACTTCTTGGCAAGGATTTTACAGGATTGATACCTATATTGAGAAGATGATTATAATCTACCGCTACTTGATTAGTCTATTTTTAAGTACTTTTGTCACAAAATCTTGAGTGCTGGGGTGATGGCAGGACGGTTACCCGCGATATATAAATGATAAACTCAACTGCCATTATGACTTGAATTTTATTATAGGTTTTAAAGCCATTTTACTATATGCATACTTAGTGGACACAACCCGCTTAAAAACCGGTTGTCGGATTTTAAATAGATTTTGCAGGATTGTACCTTTGATATGAAGACTAATACAATTTTCATATATTTCATTTCATTTTCAATATGTAAAATTTTCTCAGTAGATACATGTCAGTTGATGCTACAGGGCAGGGAACATATGGCAACGGTAGCAATCTTGTTCCTTATGAAATACAAAGAAAACAATGATTCAGCTAAGTGAAAAATATTGAGTACCAATTTTTATAGAGACTTGAGCGAAATTATCACAATAATAATTTATATTACAATAGCTCAGTTTGGTAGAACTGTGCGAAGTGCATCGATTCGATCTCAGTTGTGCACTAGAAAAATATAAGCAAATCATCCTCCGCTATTGAATATGCTTTCAGGAAAAATATTCATGAGAACACGATATTCACTACTCTAAATTTAGTCTTCCCGCCCTTGTGAATTAGGACAAGTTTGACATTTTTCGCCAAGGAGCTAATTTAAAAAAAACCCATATAAATGGACTTATTCTTTCTTTTAAATTTACCTTCCTGAATACTTTTTCCAATAAAACCATTTATAAATCTCTGCTTGTGTCTTTGGTATTATTTTTTAAAAGTTAATTACAGGTATAGTTTTAAAAAGCAGCTCTCAACTATACGGATATTAGTAACTGTTAGGTAGTTCAATTTACTTATTATTGATTTTTTTACAGTTGGTTAAGGAGACGTTACAGAGAATACGATCTTCCAATTGAAGTTCCCGAGATCCATACTAGGAACAAAAGATTGCATTGACGAACAGTCTGAACTACAGGCATGAATTCAGCATACTTTTGTAAAAAAATATTTGAGCGTTTATTATGCATTGAAAAGAAAAGAACGTCTTGCCAAATCACGATCAGAATACGATCCTCAAATTGAAGTTCCCAAGATCCACACTAGGAACAAAAGATTGCATTGACGAACAGTCTGAACTACAGGCATGAATTCAGCATACTTTTGTCAAAAAATATTTGGGCGTTTTCTATGCATTGAAAAGAAAAGAACGTCTTGCCAAATCACAAGGCAACATATATAAATTAACTTATCGCTTCCTTACACTAATATTAATCACTTTGGCATTGCATCCATCTTTTCTTTCTTCACATTGATTGACAACACACTAATAAATCCTCAGACATAATGTGTTTGATGACATCTCATGTTTAGAGGCTTGATGTAGTGTCATCAGGGATCTCACCCTGAGCTTGCTTTCAGTAATTGAGAGCATGCATTAGAGAGGTATCATTTTTGCATGTATTTTTGTTGAGTATATTTATTGTTGTTAAGGTACTCCCTAATCAGATTGGTTACTTTCAGCTCGATTTTTATAGTTCATCGATTACTACTAAACTAGTTTAACCCCACCACATGTCTCATATTCCTGTCCCAAGTCCGGAATTGTGGTCAACATGAGAGCCCTGTAGATTGCATATTCTTAGCGTTGTATAAAAGAGTAGTGTATAAGGTGTACTACTTACATCACAGTTTTCCTGCCTAACCTCTCGGTGTTTGAGAGAGTACTTGTTTTGAGCAATAACATTTGTAGTCTAAGTTCTTGGTTTATCGACGGTATGTATCATTGTATATCAGCAACGCATAGACAAAAATGCAAAATAATTCGATACCTTATAATGCGCAAGTTCCTATTGTAAATTGTCCAATTATTGGGTTAAGCAATTAACTGCATGGTAGAGGTTGTAAAATGAGAATAAATCATTTAATTATTTCGCATTTGAAGCAAATTCGTCCACCTTTGTGTTTGAATTCAACGAAATATAACACAAATTAAAACTCTGGAATAAGCTCGTTCTGTCTGATATGAATTAACATTTAGCTTTTGGTGGCATAACAAAACAAATGAGAAAGTGATATTCTTATATCATGAGTTTCCTAGACAGCTAGTTTTGAAAGATTTTTTTTAACTTATTTAGTAAAAATCCTAATATTGGTATGTTTTATTTGCCTTTCATTTGTTCAGTGATGCATACAATTCGAAGAAAGATAGTGTAAACAGCATTGTATGCCTTATATTAGAATCTTTTTATGATATTTTTACTACTGACTAATAAATCATGCTGGTTATTTTTATCCCTCGCCATTAGACGACGGGGGTGTTTATACTTGCCCGTCTGTCCATATGAACATTTGTCAATATTCGCCAAAGATGTCTCGGCTTGTGTATGTTTGATTGATTTGACATTTGGTCTGGGTGAGTTGTATTGTGCCTCCCCTTTTCAGGTCCGTCATTTTGTCTACTTCCTTTTTTTCCGGAGCGGGTCCATACGTGGTCGACGGGAACATTTTCTCTACGTTGATTTTTCTGAGATACATTTTAAGCTTTTACAATGTACAGGTATTGCTTGTACATAGTAGCCGAGTTCACCCTTGTTTTTTTTATTGGGTTTGTATTTCTCAATCCTTAGATTTTTTAGGTCTTTGTGTGCTGTTGGTTTTATGTCTCTTTTCATTTTGCCACGATTTCGACTGGTTCAACTGTCGATTTTAAGAATTGTCTCCAATCTCATTTTTCATAATCGAAGTACCTAATCCAAATTCGGTTTGTGAAGGAGTTCGTGGAGTC
Source organism: Geukensia demissa (assembly GCA_034783895.1). NCBI lineage: Eukaryota > Metazoa > Mollusca > Bivalvia > Mytilida > Mytilidae > Geukensia > Geukensia demissa. The sequence continues at coordinate 6,863 of JARWCS010354135.1, forward strand.
CAAGCTAGCCTTTGTTCTTTTTGTTTCCTTTATATCTTTTAGTTTGTTTCGGATTTGTCATGTCTCTTTGGACTAAGCACTTTTGATCTCTCGCATGGGTATATTACTCTGGACGTAGTACATTGTGGAAAGGAAATCAGCATACGAGCCTTGTGACGACAGTGGTGATAAGTAGGTGAGAAGGTTTTCCTCCCATTATCTCAAACGTTTAAACATCTCCTGACTTTCTTGCTCAAGATCATATTGCAAAGACTAGTACAGAGTATGCAATCTTCAGTCATCTTTCAATAAGTATATAAAAAGATCGAAGCAGGCACAAGGTCTTATTTGTCTTGCTTACTTATGTCAGATTCAATATCAACCAAAACAGTACTCAAATATTGATATAAATCAACTGTTGGTGTGAATACTCACACAACAGTATGCTTTCAAAAACGCAGCCATTTTCGTTTCGTAAATATGCAAGAATAAATGATAGAGAACATCCGGAAATACATCTTCGATTTCGAAACATCGAAGTTTGATATCGAAAGCCTTAAGATTCATGTATCTCATGTAATTTGAAGAAATTCACGACTAGAAGCTAAAGATAATTCTCAATTTTATAAGATTCCCCCTAGCATTGCCACAATATATCCTGAATGAAAAACAAAATTTATTCTGAAAAATTCGAGCATTAGAACCAATTTCCGTGTTCTATTATATATCATTAATAATTCGCTATTAAAAAAGAACAAGTTATTCCGGATCGACAAAACCTGAAATGTTTTCGTATTGAAAAATAGGATAAGCAGGTAAATATGACCCAGAAATCCAGAAGACTTATATTCCTTATCTTGAATCTTTTGACCTTTTTAATCACTGTCGCGTTTCCAGAATGAATTGTATTTTGCAAGTTTTGGTGTTAGAGCTTTTTGTTGCTGTTTTTGGATTAAATCCTCTTCCAGCTCAACAACAATCTGAAACATCAAGTCATGAAAATGCTGAATTACTCATGCGTGTCACGGTCTTGGAGAATATGATAAGGACTATGATAAATGAAAAAAGTTCGACCGAAAATGAAATAGATTTACTAAGAAGAAAGTTAGAATTAGTAAAAGAACATTCCGAGCGTAAAATATTGGAGCTGGAACAGGAGTTGGCATCTATGAAGGAAAGCGTTTCAAAAGCCCAATATATTATCAAGGACATGGAAAAAACTATGATAGCAGACAAGGTCGTCGAAAACGTGATATCTAAAGCAAAAGATTTTAGTGATTCAAAAGCCACGAAGAAAGGTAATATAGAATACATTTCATTTAAGTAGATCTTACAAATCTATTAGATTTCATTGGTACAAAAACTTTACCCTTACGAATATTGGAACAATAGTTCTGCAGCTCACAGTCTGACCTCGTACAATGAATAATACCTCAAAACACAATGTAATAATTGTTCGAATACCACAGCAAGATCAATTCAGTATAAACTGTTTCCTTAATCTGGTTAATTGTTCATACCGAGTACGACTAATTTCTGTGTTTATGTACGAGTAATACGACGGGCCTTTAGCGGAATAGGGGCTGTTATCCCTTCCAAGGAACCTGAACTTGTATTTTTATGAGGATCGTGTTGATCGATCATTAGTATTCTCTGTCGTGCTTTTGTGGTATTTTTCTTCTCTTCTCCAAACTCTTTTAATTCCTTATTAAGCTGTCAACACTCGCTGTTTTGAACATTTTGCGATGTTTGAATTTCGGCTTTCCTATGGTTTTGGTCAAATGTTACTAATAAGAAGTTACTCCTTGAAATGGACATGTAGCATATCAAAATTCATCATATTCATTCAACATTGGTAAACTTGTATTTTGAAACCATTGGGTCGATGTCTCTGCTGGTGGACTAGAGGTCCCTGAGGGCATTTAATAACACAGTTGTCAGATTTGCCTGGCATGAATTTTACCACGTATTATTTTACAGAAATTTAAATCATAAACCCCTGATAAAAAGGAGATGGCTTCATCCCGTGTATTACTCATTACATATGTCCTTCCCACTGGATTGTGCTGACTATTTCGGTTTGTTTAGATAAGAGTACTACATGTTACCATGTTTGGATTTAGGTTTTCCGATGTTTTTGTTCTTCAGAAAATCCCGATACTTGGATGAGGCACGAGATTATCGAATCAACTGCAACACACAAACCCCGTAGGCAGGGAAAGGGAAGCAGGAATATTGTCACATAAATATGGAGAGTTTACGATAAGGAAGGTGAAGTCACCCCCTTTGTCGTTAATTAAAGAAACAAGTTTTCCCTCTTGGTCAATTTCCAGGAATAAATCTAGGTATGAATCAGACTTTTTGAGTCTGTGGTCTCTTCAATTTTTTAGTTCGCTGGAATAAATTTGGTCGATATGCCCACTGAACGTAGGATTATTCAATGACAAAACATCATATAACGAAAATTATAATTAAACGATCTGGTCAATTTCTTGTTGTCCTTAGATGAATTCTGCTTCACATGAGTACAAAAATGTTAGCTAGTAGGGACACACAATGTTTGCCCATTGGAAAGCCGACGGTTTGGTGAAATATATGATTTTGCTATTTCCTTTAAGATATAGACTAAATATTAATTTTAAAGTCAAGATAGAAATCATCTTTCATAAAGTCAAAAAAAAATTATATATTTTATTCATATTAAAAAAAAGTTTCGATTTTTGCACAGAACGAAGATTTTTACTGCCTCCAAACCAAGATTCGACGTCCCGAAGTCCCACAAATAGTGTCGCATTCAGTGTTGCTTTACAACAGCACCAAGAAAATCTTGGAATACACCAGACTGTCAAGTTTGACCAGGTTATAACAAATGTAGGATCCGGATTCGATCCAGTCACTAGTGTTTTCAGGGCACCAATTTCTGGACTTTATTTCTTTACTGTTGTGATAATGAGCCATGCTACAGAAGACATAGAGACACAGATAGTAAAAAATGGCAATCCCCTTGTTAATACGTATTCTGGTGATTCTACAACTTGGAATCAAGGCACGCAGTCGACAGTGGTTAACCTTAATGTTGGCGACGATGTGTACATTCATATCCAAGATAATAAGGGAATAAACAACGGTAATATCAGAATCTTTGGTGGGGCCTGGTCCTCATTTTCCGGTTTTCTTATTTCGCAATAAATATTTGCTTCCTCTTCTCTTTTTTCAAACCAAAGACAATGACCTCAACGAACTATGATTTCACGTCAGAAACAGCCTATTATTATAAATATAATAATGTTAACCCTTGGTTTATTTACTCAATTATAAGCTAAAATTTAAAAAACGAAGTTTTAGACGAAATAGTCCTTGATGGCAAATTAACTGACAGTTAAGATTAGTCTTTGATGACAAATTGCCTATACTCTATGTCAGAGTTTATTGGAACGGATAAAAATGTTATAAAAGAAAAAATGTTTACCGTATACTTGTAAAATAGTGTTAAAAAGTGCAAGCAAGTTGCAATAATACTTTTAGCAATCACGATGTATTTTAAGCTGCGCTGAGTATTTAATTCTCTATTGAAATTTATATCGTAAAATTAGCCATTTGTCTATCTGAAGTGGCTCATTGCACGAGCTAGCGCGAGACCGGGAAGACACATCGTCAATACAAAATTGGCAATGTTGAATAAATACGTAAATATGGTTAGGTGGGGGGTGGTATGTCGACAGAAGATAACCTATGTTGAACAAATCCTGAAATCTAACAAATCATAGCTGCAGCTGAAACTTAACCATCTATAGATTCGAAATAACAAATTGTACCAACTAAACTGAGTTTGCAACTTCTAATCCTCAAATTCTCAGAAAACAGGAAACAAAATATCCTTAAATACATATTTTATTAACTTTGATACTTTACATAATGAGCATACAATCCAGTGTTGATTAAATAGACGCTCCTACACAGTATACTCGCTATAAATAATTTGCTCGATGGTTGAGGGAAACCGATAGGAATAAAAAGGAATTCGAAGATACCAAAGGGCAGACAGAAATCGTTAAGTCGGAAGACAGACAAGACCATGGCCAACAAAATGA
>JARWCS010354146.1:0-10931 GCA_034783895.1 Geukensia demissa
CAATTGGAATGCAACTTATTTCTATTAATTGATGATAATTTCTGGTAATTGAAAATAGAAGTCAAATTGAAGTAATTTATTTTTTTTAAGGCAAAAGCATATTTTTCCTTCTGCACATTCAAATTGCTTACATGTATAGAGTCATGTTTGGTAAGTATTACTCCATTTCAGAATGATAAATCCTTTTCCATTATATGATTATGTATGTTGTTGTGGGGTTTGTCATTGTGGGCATTTCCTTTTATCCTCTTTTGTATCATGTGTAAGTTTATAAACAAGTAATGAATTACATTTAAATGCCAATCATTATTACTTTTCCAGTTGATTCCCAACAGTATACCTGGTTTAAAGTTAATATTTCCAGTTACAGACTAAAAAGTCGTGGCCATGAGTTGGCTCCCCCCTTAATCTTCTTTCCTTGTTTCGTCTACTAATATACTTTTTTAAAAATTACTTTACAATTGGATGAACAATAAGTATGTGAATTTGATGCCTCTTAGTGTAAAATTTACTAATCCAATATAAAACCAGTCCATTTTTTCAGATGCATTTTGGTTTAAATACGAAAAAAATATGCGAGAAAAGCAACAAAATAAGATTTAAACTGTTACTAAGAGGCGAAAATATTGTCCCATCAATTTGAAAATAATTTATTTTGAGAAAAGTAGACCTTGAAAAAAGGATAAATTTTGCTAGTACATAGATATTGATAACAAGAACACTATGACTGTAAAATTATTATGAAAATGTGTAGATATATGCTAAAACTAAAAAGTGTAGCAGTTTGAAAGGTTGGTTACTACAAGATTTAAGGGGGATTAACTCTAAGTTTTTTATATTTAGACCAGCTTCTTGCAGACAATTCAATTGAACATCATTTCGCTTTTGTAAATTGCGTACAAGTTTTATCCTAAGAAAGGTTTTACATACGTTAGTGATGGAGTTTTTATGTATAGCACCTCTCTAACAGGGTGATAAATGTAATATTTCACACCAGGTGAGTTTTAAATGGTGCGTTTTTTTAGTTTTTATGGAGCATATGAGTTATTTTCAGAATTTGTAACATTTTGAAAGTAGTCTTAAATGGTAGAATGATATTTTAATTTAACATATATTTTTTCCTAATATGCAAAAAAATGTAGCAGTTTGAAAGTGACTCACCCCTTCACAGTCATTGCTTATTTGTAATAACTGTGGCTTCTGTACATTCAAAATGGATAAATCATATAGTTAAACTAAAGACAACTTCCATTTATTTTGAAAATTAGGAGAAATTTGCATAGCAATCTGATGATGTAAATTTTCCTTTCTTACGTACCTCATTTCTCAAAAGAGTGATTTTCTTTTGTTCTCAGTTCATGACATTTCAGCCTGGTTAGGACAACAGTGAACAAATGAACAATACTGCATTTGATTATAATAGGTAATCGAATTGATAGATATCATCTGAATATTCCGATTAATGATTGTTATTTTCTGGCTATTTCCAACACTACATCAGAATGAAACTATTTACAAATGTATATGCGTAAAATTCAGGCCTTTTTAAAACTACTGGTTTGATAATGAGGTATAATAAGCTCAGGAGTCTGGGTTTTAAAGCTAATAAGAAATATAGTTGCACTAGTCATATTTCAAAATTTGCTGTAATGAAATATCGTTTAATTCAAAACTAAGGGTTATCTATTTCTAGGAATAGATGATGCATATTCTATGCCGAATACCGGTAATTAGGTAATGTGCTGGAAATTTTCGGAACAGTTCTTAAACTTCATTATAAGTTTGGATTCGAGCAACAGTGATGAGTTTGGAATGAATAAAATTCATACCTGGCTAACAAAAATTAGACATGGCAGTATTCCCCGAAAGATTTAAGATGGGCAGGGCCTATGTAGGGCAAAAAGAGCACTTGAGTTTGAAAAGTGGACATGGAATCTTAACTGCCACAGACATATCCAAAACTAACATGTCAATAATAGCTAATTATAAAAAAATAGTGGTAGGCACAGCCTATCAGTGAAGCAGAGCTGCATGTTTTCACATTGGTAAAGCTTACATAACACCTACAATTATTTCCATTCTAAAATAATTGTCATTTCAAAGCTTCAAAATAGCTTAAAATTAGAAACAAAGAAATTCCATGAAACGTTGTGCACATTTTTTGCTAAAAAACGTAATAAACAGCATGACGTCATTAAATCCTCCAGTCTGGATTGTTTCCTCTTTCGGTGCAAATGAAGAAAATACCGGGGGACAGTGCAGTGGGAAAATATGAAAGGTTAAAAAATACTTGGATAACCCACCAGTCCCACCCGACAAACAATTAAAGTGAAGTTCGGCTTCACTTATTACTTAATCACAACACCTACACTTAGATTAAAGAGTTAATTGATCCTTGTTTGATAATTAGTACATTGCCAGAAGGTGCTTGTTAACATTAGGCCATCGAAATTTTATCAAAAATGAAAAGTTTATGTTCCCCTCAAAATGGCATTTTTGGCCCCTTTTATCTCAGAAACGGTAAGACATTAAAAGAAATCCAACAATTCTTAAAAGCTTAAATTATGGTTTTAAAAAGATATTTTCAAATCTTGCTAAATAATTTATGGTAGAAAAGTACATGTACAAGGGCATATATGATGAATTCTTTAAAAGTAGAGGTTAGCTACAATATTGTACAAAAATGTACAATGTAGCTCCTGTTACAACTTGGTTTTGGCAGAGCTACAATTCACTCCCATATGTTGTAATGGAGCTTGCCAGTCGTGGTTTCGGGAGTTTAAATTCACTGTTCGCAACGCATGACATTATTTATGATTAAATGATTTAATATGTGAATATTTTGCTCAAAATAAAGCAAAATAAATAAAATTTAATGCCAAGAAATGCAAGAAATTAAGATTTAAAGATACGCAATTCAAATTCTGCTTTAAGATCACTTAATTGAAAAATAATTAATTAGCCGACATTATATACAAAAAAATGTAACTGATGCCATCTTTACTGCTTAAACTGTCTTATAAAATCTATCTTTATACATTTTTTTGTAGCGAGCGCAGATTGCAATGCAAAAAGTTTCAAACAAGTGAGCTCAACAGCAAAGCGTACGGGAAAATTCATTACTGTTTCCTGTATATATATATGGATGTGTTGAAAAACAGATGCCAATTTCAGTCGAAATGAAATTCGATAGTTTAACTTTTTTCTCCATAATTTTTTGAATTTATTCAGGACAAAAGTTATTTTTCGGAAGCTGCATTCAGTGTTTACATTTTGTAAAGTTCAGTCTGTTGTTGTTAGGCCATAATAAAAAAAAATATTCTGGATTCTCTTCCCATCCCGCTTCTATTTTTTCACCCGCCCCAAAAAAATTATTTTGATTTTTTGCCAAATTTAGTCCAATTAGGTACTTTCAAATTGACAGCATTTTTCAAGAAATATGGTAAAAAGTAAAAAAAAATTCGCCCGCCTGTCCCTTATTTTGAAAAAAGTTGGATGAGAATCTAGGAATTTATTTATTATGGCCTTAGCAAAGAAGGGTCGCTTGATCTGTTGACATCAAATGTTGTTGGAATCCACTAAAACCTACGTAACATTCTCGATTATGATCTGACCTTCGTAGGTGATGTTACAATAGGGCTTGGCTTGTTTTTAGGCAATGCCAATTTCATATTAGCAAGCGTATACACGCTGCGAACAAGTGAGCTCAACAGTAACGTGTAAAATCAATCTTGACTCCCGTAGATGGATGCGTTGGAAAAGCGACAACAAAGTGAAGTCATGGAGTCCGTAAAATAAAAGGTGACGGAAGTGAATAAAATTACAATTTGAAATGGAACATCAATGTTGAATTCGGTAACATGACTTTTCTTTCCATAATTTTTAGATATCATTCTTCAACAAAAAATATTTTTCAGATGCTGCATTGAACAATGTTTACATTTTTGTAATGATATGTTGTTTTTAATGAGTTGCGCCCCTTGATCTGTTGATGACAGATGTTGGAATGCAATAAAACCTACGTCACAGTCCCGACTATGACCCGACGCAATCTCCTCTACAGAGAACTATTCGCTCTGCTCATTACTTCGTATTACTCTGCTAAATAATTACGGAATGGATATAAACTTTGTGAAGGAGATTGGACCCCACTTTTGTCTGAAGGGGGGGTTAGAGGTTTGCACACCCCTTTCCCAACTCAGAATGACTGAACAAAAAAGGATCTAGCTTTTGGGTGCATAAAATTTGCAAAAATAAATCTTTTTCTGAATTTTGGGTGAACATCCCCCCCTTTTTGCTTTGCCTTCCACTTAAAGTTATCCGCTATTGCAGAAGTATACAGACTGTTTAATACTTTCTATATACTATCTAATGCAGTACTAACAGCAAATTCTAATCAGGGGAGATAACTTTTGTTAAACTGGAAAGTGGTCTATTATTTGTAACTTACTCGTAGTCTTTCCGAAGTTTGCTTGTTTCATTGAGGAAACGAATGTTGATGACTTTTGAACTTCAAAAGTCACCCTGACCTTTTCAGCATCATCGAGGCTTGGTACCCATCCAACAAAGTTATTATCGTCTATGGAAGTCCAATTTTGGACGGTAGTCCATCTCTGTTCGGCTGCAGCCATCTTAATAAAACGTTAAACAAATGTCCCGCTATGTATCTGTTTTCTCGTCTCCAAAATTGAAGATCTTTGGGGATTCCGATATGTTCTATTTTTGGAAAGATTACGTAGGGCGGCCTACGTTATCCCTTCTTCCGCTTACCCGTATCGCGAAATGTTATCAGTTAAAATGAAAAAAGTCGTGTCAAAATAAGGATAAAAGACGGTCAAATAATTTCTTTGCCAACATATTTTCTAGAAAACTGTATTTACTTATGCAAATGAACTCACAAAAAGCTGATATTATAGAAAGAATTTGGGTGTCGAACGGTCAGTATATAGGACATAAACTAAATGTAGAACGTATCGGATAAAATCGATTTTCCGGGATTTAATCTTGCATATAAAAGTAGCAAAAAACTGACACTTGTACAATAACATGAAAGTAAATTGATCACAAACGCATAGGAATATATCAGTTGATGTTTCTTAAAACAGGAATTAGACAAGCTATATGGTAATTTTTGATAAAAGGAAAACATTGTAACTGTATAACAGTTTTTACGTCATGTTAATTAACTGTTTTATAAAAGTACAGATAATGTGAAATATATGACAAAAAGGGATTTTATATTTTAATTGGGTCACGATTAACATCTCAGACATGAATAAAATGAAAGAACTCATTCCATTTCATCTTACAGTCACTCTTAAGTTAGGTCAGTTATTATCAAGAAAACAAGGGTGACATCATTTGACGTGGTATTCTAGCAAACGTGACCACAGGAAATTCTTACGACCAGTTGAAAAAGAAAGTTCATACATCAGCCTTTCATTTAAAATCATAATTTGCCATATGTTAGATAGGTGCATTAAACTCCTTTATTAAGCGTCTTTTTAAAAATTGTTGCTGTACTATAGAATCTATATTTCTTTGGTAGAATTTATTTTTCTTTCTTTGTTAGTAAACTCAAACTGTAAACACCAGACAAGGCAGACAAGAATTGAAATGTTCCATACTGGTTTATCATGAAAGATTAAGTCAGAGAAAGGGAAATGAGTTAGTCAATGTGTGAGACATCCACTGTTTTTTTTTTCGCAGTGTAAATGTAGACATTGTTCCGACACAGATACAGGATTTTATGTTAGAGTGGACATGACATTTTAAGTCTTTCTTCACTGAATGGATCTAGGCACCAATATTTTCCATTTTTTGAAAAATTTAATACCAAATCAAAGGCTTTAAGGCCTGATCTGCCTCTGTTGTTAATTTTAATATTTGAAATGCAGTTATTTACATTTAAAATATTTTCATTATATGCACAATGAATTATTTACATGGTGAAAGATTTTTTTCTTTGTTTTAAAATTATGTAATTTTTTTTTACATTTTGTCTTATTTTTGTAAAAGAAAAATTTATGTATTTAAAAGCAAATATTTTGTTATAAGTGTAAGGTTATCATATAATATCTATTTTAGAAGGCTTTGATATGTTCATATATAATTAATAATATCTTATGGTTTGTTTGTTATATTTGAAAATTCTTTTATTTTTTTAGTTTAAATCACAATGGATATAGAAATAACAGTAAGGATCCACATTTCAAGAGACAGTCAAAGGGAGGTAACTACAATAGTTTCGGACCAAACTACAGTTGGAAGTTATATAAGAAAAGTGTGTAGAGAAAATGACATTCCAATGAAAAGCAACTATGTTTTGACACTGCCTGACACAACTGAGCCATTACGATGGTCATCAAAGTTGAAAAATTGTCATATAAATACTGGGATGACTGTGGTATTGACTGAAAATGAAGACGGTAAGATTTAAAAAAACCACAAAAAGATGACTGTCCAGATCTACTTTAAAGAGGAGCACTTTTAGCTCATATCAGAATCCTTACAATGACGTCAAGATGAAGAACAACAATAAAACTGCTGTTCCTGGGAATTTGGGATTAAAGTCAAGGGTCCAACTTGTACAAAAAAATATTTCTTACTTATACAAGTAATTTTATTGCATGACAGGTTATTTCACTTTAGAAGTAATTTTATTTAAAAGCATGAAAATTCACACTTTCAGTTGTAATAACATTCAATTAAGAATTTTCTCTAGGTCATTAATATTTTCCCATTAAAGTTCAACCTTTTATCTTTGTTATGTATCAAAAACTATAAATGTGCATGGGTGTGTGTTCACTGTGCAAGGCTTTCAAAGATTGGTCCCTTAATAATTTCAATATCAGTATTTAGTTAAAAGAAACAAATGAGAATTTCATTGAGCATGAAATTATAATTTAATGAATCTTTCAAGTCAAATACATCTGTACATCTGACTGCATGTATGATGTTGAATTCAGGCGAAGTATTCAAGAGAAATGGAAGAAAAAATGAATTTTGCAATTTTACTTTACAAGTAAAAAGCATTGACTTGCAGAATTAATATGAAATTTTGACTTGTACAGGTAAATTCAAAGAAGTCATTTAAAAATTATTTACTTGTACATATCAGACCCCTGACTGGATTATTCAAGTATTTCAATATTTTATATATTTACAGATGAGGAACTAAATGAGATAAGGATGGTACATTGTAACTTATGGTGGCCATTTGCCTTTGTATGTTTTATGATTGGTATAATAGGTGTAACATCTATTGTGGTAGTAAAGCATGTTCAAGATCAACCTGAATATGAGGTACATTTTCCATTAATAGATATAAATGGTTTAAATTCAGAAATAAATGCTACACTTAGTATTGGAAATTGTACACTTTTAACTTAAAACAGCAAAATTAGTCTTTTCAAGAATGAGAGAAACAAAATCTTACATTGTTTAAACATTGATAATCATATTTTTTACAATCTGGATAGTTCAACATTCAAATTTCCTATCAAGGCTTGAAATAAAATGTTTAACTAACTCGCACTGCAGTAGCAGCTGGTACGGTTCTGACCGTACCACTTTTTTGTGCTGATACAACCCCTGCTGTAAGGACACATCGCTTTGTGACTTGACAATCATGTATGGCAATACCAGATTTTTTTTCCACCGCTACGCCAATGTCTCAATTATATAAAATATGATTATCAATTTCTAACAATGTAAGATTCTCTACAGAATTGTCTCCAGACCAGAACAAAATTCTTCCATTTCTTATTGTTGAGTGATTTAGAAGAAACTATGGTGCTTTTTAAATGAATACTCAAATTGTCTACTTGTACAAGAACATTTTATTAACAGCATCAGACTGAAAATTTTTTCATGTTTTTTATATATTTTAGTATGGTATAGTAATGGATGCTGGTTCGTCACACACCAAGTTATTTGTATATAAATGGAATGGAGCTAAAGAAGAAAATACTGCTGTTGCTACACAAATACACATGTGTCCTGTAAATGGTAACTGAGTCTTGTTGTATTTATAAACTAGTACACACAAATACTGCTGTTGTTACACAAATACACATGTGTCCTGTAAAGGGTAACTGAGTGTTATTGTATTTATATACCGGTACACACAAATACTGCTGTAGCTACACAAATGCACATGTGTCCTGTAAAGGGTAACTGAGTCTTATTGTATTTATATACTGGTACACACAAATACTGCTGTAGCTACACAGATACACGTGTCCTGTACATGGTAACTGAGTCTTATTGTATTTATATACCGGTTCACACAAATACTGCTGTAGCTACACAAATACACATGTGTCCTGTACATGGTAACTGAGTCTTATTGTATTTACATGCCGGTACACACAAATACTGCTGTAGCTACACAAATACTCGTGTGTCCTGTACATGTTAACTGGGTCTGATTGTATTTATATACACAAATACTGCTGTTGCTACACAATTACACATGTGTCCTGTACATGGTAACTGAGTCTTATTGTATTTATATTCTGGTACACACAAATATTGCTGTAGCTACACAAATACTCACATGTCCTGTACATGTTAACTGGGTCTGATTATATTTATATACACAAATACTGCTATAGACATACAAATACACATGTGTCCTATACAGGGTGACTGGGTCTTATTGTATTTATATACACAAAAACTGCTGTATCTATGCAAATACACATGTATTCTGGACATTGTAAATGGGCCTGATTGTATTTATATCAACAAATACTGCTGTAACTACACAAATACATGTGTCCAGTACACAGTAATTGAGTGAATGTTTTCATATTCACACACTTCCAAGTCAAAGAAAAAATTTTCATACCTTTAAGGGCACCCTATGCAATGATTGGATTAAATTTTTCATTATTTGGATGAAGTATTTAAAAGTGCAGAGATAAGTTCACCATGGCCATGCCTGTTGGTGGGACTATTTCAGCAAAGGGGATGTAAAACTGTACACATTTTGGCCCCTCTAGCGTATCTGATGAAGGTAAATCCAGAAAAGCACTTTACTTGCGGTTTAATTTGACCTTGAATATTTTTTAAGCATATGTAAGATTTGGATCATGTCCATATTCTTTATTTTAAATGTAACGAATTTTCATGTGTGAAATTAGTATGTCAGTGTAGTTAACTGTAATTCACTTCTGTAAGTGACATTTAAAACATACAAAATGATTTTTTTCCCTCTAAGTTTAGTTCATCATTTTCCAGTGGTGCTTGCCCCTTGATATTTGGCATGTAGTGACATCTGTATGAGTTCTCCTCTACCTCTACCCACTCATGTCACTGCCCCTCAGTCATACATGAGCCATACATTAAGTTTTCTCACTAAGTTTTGTTTTTTGTGTACCAGTGGTATATGATATTAGGTATTATTTGTATTTTTATTAATACAGCCTTAATTCCTGTCCATATTTTGGCCCTGGACATCAGACAAGCTCCAGATGCAGGTGAAAAATACTGTATCCACATTTATTAGATTAACAACAAAAGAAGAAGTACTTTTGGCTTCTTTTCAATTTCAAGTTCTTTTTCATGAACAGATAAATGTACGAATTATTAGAAATATTGTCATTCCATAAAACATGAAAATAGCAATTACAAAATCGTTTTTTACAATATCTTGTCTTAGACTACTTTTCCGATGTTTCATACAACCTCTCAGAATGACAAAAGAAACTACTCATACATCCTTTTAGTATGATAAAAATAACTAGTCATTAAACTCAAAATAAAAGAATGGTCAAAATCTCCCACATATTATTGTCAAAAGTGAAGATGACTAGCCCAAACCAACAAGTGATAATTCAGATTTGTCAATTGCTCCAACCTGTGGTAGGCTTTATAAATAACATGTATTACATTGCTTAGAGTAGGCTGTCAAATGGGGAAAGTGTATGGTTTAAGGGGGTACCATACACCATCAATAAAATAAATTCCACTCGTTTAGATCTGGATAAAGCCCAAACTGAACCAGTTACTATTGGTGAAGTCAGTGTTAATTCCCTTTTTTATGCTGATGATATAATTCTATTGTCAAACAGCCAGAGTGGGCTACAAAACTCTTTAAATACTTTAGAAAAATTTTGTTCATCATGGAAACTAGAAGTAAATGAACAAAAGTCAAAAGTTGTGGTATTTAATTCTAATGGGAAATCACATTTGAATACTTTTAAATTTGGAGATAAATATATTGAAACGGTAAAATCCTACAGTTATTTAGGTATCAATATAAAACATACCGGTAATATTAATTTGTCAAGCAAATTATTAATGGAGAAGGGAAGAAAAGCTTGGTTTAAAATTAAGAAAACAATAGGACTCAACAATCCCTGTAGCCTCATTGAAAAATTGTTTGATACTTTAGTAAGCCCTATAATTTTATATGGCTGCGAAATATGGGGAGTTGACAGTTCCTTTAAAGATTCAGACCCTTTTGAACATTTACATATTAAGTTTATTAAAGAAATACTGGGAGTACACTGTAAAGCATCCAACGCAGCCTGCCTAGCAGAACTTAACAGATATCCATTAAAAGGGAAAATACAATTTTTAACAATAAAATTTTTAGATCACATCTCTAGTTCTAATAATACATTAGTTAATAAAATATATACTAATACTGACAAAAATAATAAATGGCTCACAACTGTTCAAAAGTGGACCAGAAATTTAGGTTTTGAATTCCTGAATGCTAATACTCAAAATATTAAGCCAAAAATAGCAGTCATTCAACAAAGGATAAATGACCAAGCAATTCAAAATCAACACAGTGTTATAAGTGAAAATAAAAAACTTGATTTTTTTCAGAAAGTTTATAAGTTTAATAAAAGACCTCCTTATGTTGATATTTGTAAATTTAAAGCGGACAGATCAGTACTGTGTAAATATAGAAT